>WSLM01000520.1:0-15456 GCA_019677335.1 Ceratobasidium sp. UAMH 11750 | reverse complement strand
TCCTCGACATGCCACTCATCCTTATGCTACTCGCTCGAAAAAACCCTTTCCGAGATTGATCTCGAGCTGCCCTCGCTTCAGTCACAAGAAGAGAGTCTCAAGCAGACGCGTACTATTCTCGCTAATGAGCGGAACAAATCCCGAGTTCTCAGTTCGGTGCATAGGCTTCCCCCGGAGATATTGGCTACGATATTTGAGATAGCCACTAGCCGGTACACGAGACATGATTGTACCGCTTCCGACAGAATGCACTCATCTCCCATTACCCTTGCTTCAGTATCGTCTTCCTGGCGCCAGATTGCGCTCGGGACGCCGTCTCTCTGGTCCTATATTGATCTCGTCGTTGGAGGTGACATGTACCGACATGATGACGAAAAAGCGATGCTGTGGGTTGAACGCTCTTGTAACGCTATTCTCTATGTCAACATTCAAGATCGTCAGCCTCTTTTAACCCTGGGGTCCGTGCTTAAGTACCAGGTTACGATGCTCTTGGGGTTCTTGACCCCCCTAATGCACCGGGTTCACGCATTGGATATAAGCACCACTCTGCTGGTGGATGACGCGATCTCGCCGGTGTTAGCGCTGTGGGCCAAACACGCCTCACCAGATATCAAAAAGACACTTCAGATACTGGTTGACGACAGTTATGATGCGAGGAATGTGGACTTAGTTCTTGGCCCAGTGTCCGGCGGGTCGTTTTCGGCAGACGAACTCAACTCCTTTCTCCGATCATTCAACAGGCTCCTCCTCCAGAGCTGTCGCATCTCCGAGAGTGTCATGTTCCATGAAGGGCTTGTAGAACTACACTTGCAGGATATCAGCCCGTCTCGCTCTCTAACCCAGCAGGAACTTGTCGCGATCCTGGCGACATGCCCAAGGCTTCGTATACTAGCGCTGATCGACTGCGGGATCAGACCATCCGAAGTAGCCCCTCGCCCTGTCGCTCTTAACCATCTTGAGTTTTTGTCCCTCGAATCGGAATACGACTCCGGTAACTTTGTGCATGTACTTCCGCTGCTTGCTATCGGATCTGAAGGCTTGAGTATGAGCCTGACGATGGGCGACGACAGTGACCTTTTTGACGAAGCCAAGGCGTTTTTCGGTCGGACCAAAGTAACCCGGCTCCATGTGTGGGGGATGCAAGAACATGTACCGTTGTCCATGCTATCATACCCGATTCCATACCTCGAAATCTTAGCGCTTGAATATTTTGATATCTCGCCACCCGAGGCTCGTAATCTAGTCCTATGGCCGCGTTTACACACTCTCCATCTCCAACTTCCACTGCTTGACACGGGTTGCCTCCGGCGGTTTGTTGAGCTCCAGCATTCCTTGAAGAAGCTGCGCGTTTATGAGCCTATGACCGAGGCATGGCTTGAGACATCGATGACGGACGAGGAGCTCGTTGATCTGGCACAGTCAATGCACATGGTGGAGGACTTTGAAATTCAGTCTGATTGGAAGAGTGGCACGATCGGGACCTGGGATTTTGTGATCTCCGAGCGATATTAAATGTTAGGGCATAGTCTGGATTAAGAATGTACGTTAAAATTTGCTATTAGAAGCGTTTTAAATGGTTTAGCTTCCGTAATAAGCCTATATGCCACAACCACCTGGCGGCCTCTTGCCCCTCTCTTTCTCACACTGTTCGAATCGTCGATACCCTATTCGTCACTTTCACACAAATTTGGATCCACCGCGCGGCGCGCACCCCCGCTCCAGACATCCACCACCATATTATTGCTCTTCCCTGTCTCTAGCGTGGCCATATTGTATGGGTACATGCGGCGCACATTTGCGTGGCTACCCCTCCCCAGATCATGCTGTGCGGCAAGACGTTGACACCTGTCACCCGGATCCGCCCGGCGTGTCTGCTGAGTCAGCCATTCTTGAACTCTCGCTCGACAACGACGACTTGCCCTGCTATGGGTTCGACATGGCCTTTGACACACAACTAGCCCCCATGCGGCGAGTGTCGTAACCAGCGACTCACGGTTATCTCGCGATTGATTTGGTCGGCCGATTGTACTTTTCCAACAACCCTGAACCATACTCGTTTTTCGCCGCCTGTGCACCCTGTCCAGTCGTCGTTTCGAAAGCTTCTGATACGAAGATCAATCAAGCTGCCTCTTATCAAGCTGTCTTTGAACAGCATTCGAAGGTTACCAAGCATTCCGGATATACTCACGCTGCTCGCACATGTTCCGCTCGAAGAGGGGCGAAAACTTGCAACCGCGGTAATCTTGGAAAATAAATACTGGTGAGCACCCTCGCACTCTGCAAGTTGTACCCAAAATGACCTTTTGACTTGACTTGAAGGGCAGCCCGAGCCCCCAGCATGCTCTATTCGCGGATTGGAGGTCCCACCTCCCTCAGAAACCGAACAATATCAGCACTGCCGGAGATTCGTGTGCTATGTCCCCTCGACGATTGGGAGAATACCTCTTGTTGCTGGATTTCTTAAATCCTCTCCGGAGCCCTATCATCCATTGAAATCTCCATTTGCCCGGTGCTCTGCTACTTTGGCACATTCTCTGTTCGCGGTCTCTGGCGGTGACTCCCCTCGGTCCCTCGTCCCATTGTTTAGGACCATAGGCCCCTTGGCATAGAGGTCAAACTCGCTCCACCAAATCTCTCGCGTGATTCACCCTCAAGTCCAGCGGATATTTATGGGGTGATGAAGCGATGGTTTAAGCGTCTTCTAACCAAGGTTTTTAGATTTCGGAAATATGTGAAATATTATTGAGCCTTCTGGAGCCCTCGACATCCTACCGTCAACGTACTCCATCAACCGCGACTCAGGCGACAAAGACATTCTGCACGACGCTCGTGATTGGGAGCGCGTTACCATGTTGTAACGACGCGAGGTTCTTAGCCTGGACATCTACGCTGGTTTAAACCGATCACAACTTTCGCTTTGCCATCTCTGAGTGCCACAACGGTCTTGTTGCCGCGATGCCTTCGGACTTCAGGCGTGTAATTAGACATGGGGATGGGGCTTACTAGCTTAACAGGGTGTTGGCTTGGTTAATTCGCCCATTAAGGTGAGTCTAGATTTTTGAAACTATTATCTCGTCATGACTCAATGACTATCTAGGAGTGTGTACCAAGCGAAGGAGCCTCGATTTATACACGTGCGGATACTAGATCTTGGTTTCTAGGATTGAATACTCGCGAAGGGTCAACTCCTGGAGCTCGTTGAAGCCTCACAAGTCCGAACCCAAACATTCAATTAAGCTTTGCGAGATCCGTGGCACCTCACTCCAATTCGGGTTCTGGGCGACACGTCCGACGCTTGGTCGGTATGTAATGCTTCCGGTCCCTGTGTCGGAACTCTCATCGGGCACCCAGAAGCCTTGTGAGTTACGTTTAGTGGTGTAGTTCAATTATTCATCGCGCTAACCATGCGAGCAGGCAGGTTCTAAGAGTGTGGTGCGGCGTTTTCTCCCGCTCTGAATCTCACTACCCGGGGCGGGAAGTAGAAAAAAGCGTTAGGACAGACACGCTTCGGTTTCCGAAGCAACATGATGACTTCTCATCCAGATGGCTAGCTAGACCATCGGTAACAGGATTTTAGTACTTATCATGTATTTATTTGAGCTTTATATCACTCGGGACGATGGTGAGTGAATGTATGCGCGGATTTCTCCCGCCCTTGGAAGGAATCAACAGAGTGGCGTGACCACATCACGTGACAACTGTCACGCCACATTTAAAGATCCAGTTCGCCACCACCATCCTTTGCTTCCCCCACAACTATCAAACTTCTGTTCGGGCCTAAAACTGGTTTAATTCAATACTCTCACCAATCAAGATATCTTCCGTCTCGCCTTTCACTCATTTAATACTCCTTGTGCTGGTATGCCTGTTCTGACGCGCCTCGCTGCTTCGGGGCGGGGAGGAAATACTCCGCAATGTGAGTAGTTGGGAGTACCAATACACCCATGGGTTACGGTTGACTATTGTGCTTGGTCTCCGATATAGCGGTTGCCAGTGTCGCGCCGGTTAAGCGTGCTCGCAAGGCGAAACGCACCTTGGCGTATTCGGCTAGAGGTGAGCCTATACATCTCGACGCGCCAGCGCGATTTCAACCGACTTATAAGCTCCCAAGAGTCCCTATTTACTCGTCTATTAAACATTCCTTCCGAACTATTGTTGCACGTGAGCATTCCACTTCATAGGTCTCCCAACCTGAGTTTGACAGTCTCGCCCTAGATACTCTCGATGCTCAACCCCGGAGACTTGCTCACCCTAACATGCACATGTAAGCTCCTACGGAACATTCTCTTGAAACCTTCCGGCGCGGTAATCTGGCGAAATTCGGAACGCGGAGTGCCTCGACTCCCGCCTTGTCCGTCGTCTATGACCGGACCTCAGTATGCGGCGTTGGTGTTTACGAATGCTTGCACGGTATGTGATACTACCTTTTATGACAGATTTTAGGATGGAATCATTGATCTTGTTGGTAGTGCTGTGGAATGACGACGAGACTTGGGGTTAAACCTTATTTACGAGTTCGGTTGTGTGGGCATTGTTGTCCGCTGGAGTGAGTCGCATACTTATTATCCGAGTGTAGATTCTTACCTCCTATCTCGAACGATCAGAGTTGAGTGCTATCCAGAGCTTCGTGACCGGAGTTTGGAATTGTTCGTCTCTCGAGATGCATGTTCGCCCTATGTGGAAGTTTTACCCACCGAAGCGGAGCCGCAACCACGCAGATTTTATCTCCGTCGGGACATGAAGTGTGTCAGGGAAGCCCGCTTAAAGCTCATTAAAGATGGAGACTTTAAGGCCCTGCGGGAATGGGACAGGGTCAAGTGCGAAGAGGTTCAGATGCATGACGAGGTGTGGCGTCATTTTAGCCTACATTTACGATGACGCTAACGAATATTGGCGCCTAGTTTGGAGAAATGTTGCAACGGTACTTGATATACCCTGAGCTCACACTCAGACAAAGGAAGGAAATGGAACTGCCGAGTCGTGCTGAAGCACAGGCTCTCGGAAGTGCTCTCTAGTTGCCCAACTTAAGTTATTTTCGATGTAATGTATTATTAATTGCCAGGAGGATTGGGGTTTTAATATAGATTTCGGCTCCTCACGTTCCTCTCTTGGACGCGAAAACAGAACCGAATTCGGCATTCCGGGCCATTTTGATGTGGGAGGTGGTCGGCGTCTGACGATTTTCTTACATGCCACGGATGGATTTAATAACCCAAGTCTGGTACTTTAAACGATAGGCATTCTAAATACTACTCAGGAGGCTGTATGCGAGAATAAACAAGATTGGCGGATTGGTTAGTCGACGAGAGGGACGGAGGCTAATCTTGTCAGGTCACGTGCAATTTCTCACGCCACGCCGGAACCACATCTTCTTTCATTTGGGATCGATACATCCGCCCGCTGTTCTTAACTTCATCGAGCTCACGTCGTCTACTCACCCAAGTGAAGCAAATGTGTGGTACTTGGTATGCTGTATTCCAACTCTTCCATTTTACAGATTCGCTTACTTATGTTTACTACAGCGAACTAGCTGCTAGAACCCAGGTTGATCCCGGCGCTGATGCGGCGAACCAGCGTATGTACCAGTCTAATACTCACTCATAGCTAACATTGCTTCAATTATCTGCCCATACGACTCTAGTGCCGCCTAATCCAGAGGCGTTAGCTATCAACCGTGAGGAAAGTAATGGATTGCGACTCGCCACCGGAAAAGTCGGTTCGTACCATCTATATACCATTACTCATGGATGAGCACTATGTTAACGTTCCCACTCTCCCATCCCTAGAGCATCTCCCTTCCGAACCCTCTAGACTTTTTATGATCCCCCTAGAAGTATTCACACAGGTGTGCTTGAACGGAGGTTTGCGTGGGTCCCTTATCTAACGTGCATTTCAGATCATGTGCAATGTCCAGCCCGGAGGCTTACTCGCTCTAGCTCGTACCTGCAAGACCTTACGTACTATCCTCTTAAGCAAATCGACCATCGGTGTATGGCGGGTCGCGGAGCAGACAACATCGAGACTCCCCACCCGTCCTCGGGGAATGTCGTCCCCACGATATGCGGCTTTGGCATTCTTTAACGAGTGTTCAGTAGGTTTATCTCATGCATGACACTTTTGCACGCGATAATTTGTATTCGGTTTGTTGCTAGCTTTGCGGGAAAGATCAGAACATTAAGTTGTACGCCAAGTTACGGGTTCGCTTGTGCGAGTCTTGCATTGAATCTGAGTAAGTCACGTACATAGGTAATTTATTATTTCTTACCTGGCATTACTTGTTCAGACTGGTCGACGTTTGGAGTATTGCAGACTATGTTGGCATGCCTCTCGAAGCCCTGTTGTCCGTGATTTTCAGTACGTTTAGACTCGAGTGTCTTGCTAGTTGGCTCTTACAATTCTTTGCAGAAACCCCTGCGGTTCAAAGCAAACATAAGCGAGAAACAGGAATGGAGTTTGCCGATGGATCTCCCCACTGTCTTCGTCGGGATCTCCGCGCCTACTATGCTACACAGAAGCGATTTTCACGATCCGGGAATTGGCAGGAGCTGGAGATCTGGGAGCACGAGCAACACAAGCTAGTCCACGCGCATGAAGAGGCGAGTTTATTGAACTTGATAGTCGAATATAATTTGACCAACCACGTTGGCCAGTTCGCAGAAATGCTGGTTCGATTCTTAGCCTATCCCAAACTCACACCCCTGCAGATAGCACAGCTAGAAAACACCGATGATTTCTTCAGAGATGGGCCAGTCATGGATTATAGGGCTTTCAACAACGGCGATGACCTCAGCTTTGCGAATTATGCGAACGAGGACCCCATCTCGACAAAGTTCACTCATGAGCAGTGTCTTCACATGCACAAAGTTCTCAAACAGACGAAGCAGCTTTTCCATCCGTATAGGGGCGTATTGGTTGCTCTCGGCGTGGAAACGAACATTTTCAACGCTCTCATGCGAATGGAGGAACCCGATTTGAATCCGTTTGAAGACTACCCCTACCCTACCGCCGCAACCGCGCTCAGCTGGCCCCTTTTCTCAAATGTTCCCGAGCTCAAGGCATCTCAGATACTCGAGGTGTTTCATCAAGATGCCCTCGAGACGATGCGGTATATTCAAAACTGGCGCGAAGAAGGAGAAAAGGAGTTGGTCGGATGGTGGAAATCGGACGTCGAGTTGTCAGACCGTGAATTTACAGATCCAATTGTTAAGGTATGCTTCTCGCTTTGTAGGTCTGCGTCCTGCTTACCAATCTGAACATTAGGTCAAAGAATCTACATCGGCTACTGAGAATCTCCCGGCAGACCTCCGTCTACTCCTCCGTGCCGATACCATCTTCTCGCTCCAACAACCCGGCGGCCACGGATATCAAGGCTCTATGCTCTATTACCCCTATTACTACAAGAACCCAACCGGATGTCCCTATCCCCAAGCTCCCAGCCGCATGAACTCGACGCGCATATATCGACATCTGGAGGCTGAAAAGGTCGTGAAGCCGCTACTACGAGATCTCAACATGCCAGATATCGCTTATATTGAGCTCGCGGTGATTGGCGCCTTGTTCGCATGTGGAAGGTGCCACGATTGTCGTCCTAAGAAATGGCATGAACTGGTGAGCTCTCCGAGTCTAGCTAATGTATCGTGATTGTGACTAAACGTTCGGCATAGGTCCAGCACTATCGACAGGAGGTTCACTTGTGGGACAAACTACAGGCGCCGGAACCTCGATTCAAAACCAAGTGGCGAATCAATTTCTATAACATACACGACCTCGGCTTGAGCTCCGCCTCCAAGCCGCTCGCCTTGCGACTGACGAAGCAAGAGGCTGTCAACGCCAATAACTCGTATCTATTAAATACCAGCCGGCGCGTGGCATGCATTCTATGCTGCAACTATCAGCTACGTCCGACTATCCAGGGCCTGCCGCAACTCCAGTCTCATATGAAGGACATGTGAGTATTTTCACATTGCCTAAGCCCAACCTATCGACTTTGTTGTCGTAGCCACGGTGTGACAGAGCCGGTCAAAGGGCTACATTACACTTCGACTGGTACGGTCAAGGATTTCGGCAGCTGGGGGAAGCAGTGGCAGGAGAACTGGGATAAGCATGAGCCATCTCAACAAGCGACCGCGTAGCTCATGACGGAGCTGAAAGGTTTGTCCCGAGACATGACCGGGTTGTTAGGTTTGCGTGATGTGAAGGTCCTGTTCTTGGTACTCGAAAGAGAATTGATGCATGTGGCTCCTGTATTCATAATTTTTGCTTCTGGTTTTGCCACAACAAAAATCCCGAACGATGAAAGCTCCGGCTGGTCGGGTGCGGGTCACGTGAGAACTCTCACGCGTTTACGTGATTGAACGAGGGACCACACACGGTTAACCACAACATTCTAAAATCCTGGTCGCATTAGTTCCGCCCCATTGGCTCTGCTCGTTACTCGTGCCTACCGATTCCGCCTTGAACTTCGTCCTTCGCTTAGCCTGAGCGAAGTTTGAACAAGTCAAAGTTGCCCACACTCCGACGGAATGTCCAAGGTTAGTTGTCTTCATACACAATGGAGGGTTAGAATGAGCTTTTTGGAGATTTCCGATAACAACTTTGGCATCCTTAGGTTGTGCCGAACGATATATCGATGGACACCCACTCCAATGTATACGACAACGCATTCCGATGCTGGAAATCCGCTCGCACTACACTCACTCGCGCTATAAGTGACTATTTGACTGCCTCTGCTGGCCTTTGCAGCGTGTTATCCTCCCCGACATGCCATCCTTCTGCGGGCTATTCAGTCGAGCAAACACTCGTTGGAATTGATCTCGAGCTTTCGTCGCTTCAGTTGGAAGAGAAGAAACTCAGGCAGACACGTACTACTCTTGCTAATGAGCGAAACAGATCTCGGATTCTGGGCGTGGGGAACAAGCTTCCTCCGGAGATATTGGCTACGATATTCACGTTAGCCACCGGCCGATACACGAGGCGCGATCGTACTGCTTCCAACAGAGTGCACTCGTCCCCTACTACGCTTGCTTCAGTTTCATCGTTCTGGCGTCAGATTGCTCTCAGGACCCCTTCCCTTTGGTCCTATGTTGATCTCACCGTTGGCGGTGAGGCATACCAAAATGACAACCAGCTAGCCGAGCTTTCGGTCAAGCGTTCCTGCAACACTCTTCTCTGCGTCAACATTCGGGAGAATTATTCCTTCTCCCGAAGCACCGTGCTTGGGTGCCACGTTTCCAGCCTCGTTGAATTTTTAGCTCCCCTGATGCATCGAGTTCGCATGTTGGAGATGAGTGCCGATCTAGAGACAAACCCCGAAGTTCTCGCATCTGTATTAGCGCTCTGGACCAAACACGCATCCACAGATATCAAAAAGACGCTTCAAGTAGTCAACAACCCCTCCGACACGGATTCTGACGCAGGTCCAGGCCCAGCGATTGAACAATTATTTTCGGCAGATCAACTCAATACCCTTTTCCGGTCGTTCGACAGGCTTTTCGTACAAAACTACCGCATCTCCCACAGTGCCGTGTTCCACGAAGGGCTCGTCGAGCTACATCTGCAGGATATCGACGAATCCCACTCCCTAGCCCAACGACAACTTGTAGCAATGCTAGCTGCATGTGCTAGACTTCGTATCCTGGTGCTTGCCAACTGCTGGATTGAGAAATCGGAAGAAATGCCTAGCTCCGTCGCTCTGAATCATCTCCAGTTTTTATCCCTTGAGTCAGAAAACTGCTCCGGTAGTTTCTCGAAAGTGCTTCCGCTCCTGGCAGTTGGATCCGAAAGCTTGAGCATGAGCCTGACCAAGAGTGGATGTTGCGATTTTTTTGACGAAGCCAAGGAGTTTTTTGGCCGCACCAAAGTGACTCGACTCCATGTCTCGGGCAGGCAAGAGCCGTTGTCCATGCTACTCTACCCGATTCCACACCTTGAAACTTTGGCCCTCGACCGTTTCGATCTCTCGGATGAGGAAGTTCAAGATCTGGTCCCGTGGCCGCGTTTGCGCACGCTCTATCTAAAAGATCCGGTGGTTGATGTGACTAGCCTCCAGCAGCTTGTGCAACTCCAACGTTCCCTAAAGACGCTGCATATTTACCGGCCCCGGACTAGTGGGCCTGGAAGTAGACCTATGGTGGGCGAGGAGCGTGCTCATCTAGCAGATTCAATGCACATGGTGGAAAACTTTCAGGTTGAAGAGTCTAATGGGGGAAGCTGCACAATCGCTACCTGGGACTTCGTAATCCTGGACCGATATTGATATCATTGCGGGTTGCATTTGGAGAGCTTGTGAGTCGGGTTTGGCGGCACTTCATTAATTCGTCATACTGATTTTGAGGATAGGCACGCTATCAAATATGAGGCTTGATGTATCTAGAGTCTCATTACCTGGAGGAGGAAGTGGAAAAAGAATGTTGAGTTGAGCGTGATTCAGTTTTGCAGTAATTTATCGATTGGTAGACTGGTTTAGACTAGCGTTGAATCGATGATTATTGCTATGTATACCTTCGACGTATTATTTCTAACTTCTCATTGCACAGGTATGGCACCGGACGAATATATGCGTGGTGTTCTCTGAGTAATCGAACGAAGGGGATGGCATGACCGGAATCCGACCCGTGTCACGTGACACTTCTCTTGCCACGTTCAAGAAACCACTTGTCCTAGTGAAGGCACTAACGAGTCTTAGTGCCCAATTGGGAGAAATGTTGCAGTAATATCTGATATACCTTGAGCTTACGCATTGGCAGAAGAAGGATATGGCAATGCCAAGCTATACGGAGGCACAAGCTCTCGGCATCGCCCCCTATTTATCCAGCTTAGGATAGGTCATTCTTGATGTAGCTATTGGGGGGATTGGAACTTCAAAAATTTGCTTTCAGCTCCTCACATTCCCCTGATAGATTCGAAGCCAACAAAAGTGAATTTCAGGTGTTTTCGGCTCTAGGAGACACATTAACCGCTAACATTTCCCCCATGTGCCATGGGTTGCTTACCGGAAGCTCGAGATTTAGATTATCACACACTATATCAAGCATGTGACAATGTATGCGGGGCGAATGGGGTTCATTGATTGGTTAGTCGGCTTGAGAAATGCCAACTGGTCTCACCCAGTCACGTGAGATTTCGCACGCCACGCCGGAACCACATTTTAATTTGAGTTGGGTACATCCGTCCTTTCCTCCACCACACTCGTCGTCTGCTTCCACCAAGTAAAGATAATGGGAGATACTTGGTACTTCACATTCAAATCCACCGTTTCACAGATTCATTTGCTTATTATGCTATGATAAAGCGAACCGGTTGCTATAACCCCGATTGACTCTGGGGTTGGCATAGCAGACCAACGTATGTACCAGTCTGCTAATGATTCCGCGGCTGATATTACCTCTCCCATCTGCGTCTATGACTGAAGTGTCATCCAACTTGGAGAGATTAACCATGAACTGCGAGGGAACCAAGGAGTTGCCAATCGCCCCCGGAAACGTAGGTCAGTACACATCTGAATATCATCATTCATAGAGGCACGTTAAGTTAACGTCCAAACCCATCGACCCCTAGAGCATCCCCGTTCGGCATCCCCTAGACCTTTGATGCTTCCTCTCGAAGTATTCACACAAGTGAGCCCCAACTGCCGCGTGGGGTCCCTCGGCTGACGCGTATCTCAGATCATGCGCAATGCCCAACCCGGAAGCTTGCTCGCCCTGGCTCGTACCTGCAAGACCCTGCGTACTGCCCTCTTAAGCAGATCGGCCATGGACATATGGCAAACCGTGGAGCGGAAAACACCGAGACTCCCCGCTCGTCCTCATGGAATGTCGTCGCCCCAGTATGCGGCTTTGGCGTACTTCAACGAATGTTCGGTAAGCTTGTCTGATGCACCGCGTCCTTTGCATTTGGTGATTCTTGTTGCCAGCTCTGCGGCGAGGATCGAGACGTCAAACTGTACGCCAAATTGCAAGTTCGCTTGTGCGAGCCTTGCTCCGTATCCGAGTAGGTTGCAAAGTTTGGCTAGGAGTGGCGATTCACAAGAGAACTATGTTTCAGACTAGTTGACTTTTGGAACATTGCAAATCGCGTCGGTAGACCTCTCGAAGATGATCTGTCTGTAATTTTCAGTACGTTCAGGTTGGCGCCTTTTGCTCGTCTCTGAAAACCGTCGCAGAAACTCCCACGGTTCCGAGCAAATATAAGCGAGACACAGTAATGGAGTCTGCCGATGGGTCTCCTCACTGTCTTCGCCGGGATCTTCGCGCCTATTATGCTATGCAGAAGCAATTTTTATGTTCTAGAAACCAAAACGAATTGGAGATCTGGGAACAGGAGCAACACAAGTTGGTCCACTTGCATGATGAGGTGAGTTCGTTGGGCTTGAAGGTTGCACACAGTTTGACCAATCCGCATATGAGTTCGCGGAGAAGCTAGTTCGATTCTTGGTTTATCCGAAACTTACACCCCTGCAGGTGGCACAGCTAAACGACGACGATCCTTATCAGCCACACATGGATTATGGAGCGTTCAACAACGGCAATGACCTCAATTCTACGAAATATACGAACGATGATCTGAGTCTGGCTATGTTCACTCACGAGCAATGCCTCCGCACGTATAATGCCCTTCAGGGTATAAAACAGCTTCACCATCCGTATAGGGGCGTTCTTGGGGCACTTGGCGTTAGAACAGATTTTTTCGCTGCCATGGCTGGGTTCACGTCAGCCAAGTTGAATCCGTTTGAAGAATACCCCTACCCTACTCCCGCGACCGTGCTCAGCTGGCCTCTTTTCTCAGATGTCCACGAGTTCGAGCCATCTAAGATCCTCGGTCTCCTGTTCCGAGATCCCCTAGAGCTAACACGGTGTATCCGAAGCTGGCGTGAAGAAGGAGAGAAGGAGTTGGTCGAATGGTGGAAATCGGACGTCGGATCGTCAGGTCATGAATTAACGGATCCAATCGTAAAGGTACGTTTCTGGCTTTATAGATCCTTGTCCAACCTGCGGAGCCAAACTTAAGGTGAAAGAGTCCACATCGACGACTGAAAAGCTCTCGGCGGACCTCCGTCTGCTCCTTCGCGGCGATACTATCTTTTCCCTTCAAAAGCCCGGCGGC
Organism: Ceratobasidium sp. UAMH 11750; assembly: GCA_019677335.1. Classification (NCBI taxonomy): domain Eukaryota; kingdom Fungi; phylum Basidiomycota; class Agaricomycetes; order Cantharellales; family Ceratobasidiaceae; genus Ceratobasidium; species Ceratobasidium sp. UAMH 11750. The sequence continues at coordinate 2,355 of WSLM01000520.1, read as the reverse complement.
TCCGGATTTCAAGGCCCCATGCTCCACTATCCCTACTACTACAAGAACCTAACCGGATGTCCCTACCCACAGGCTCCTAGTTGCATGAATTTGACGCGCATGTATCGGCATTTGGAGGCTGAAAGGGTTGCAAAAGCGCTACTACGAGATCTCGACATGCCGGATATCGCTTATATTGAGCTTCTGGTTATTGAAGCGATGTTCGCGTGCGGAAGATGCCACGATTGCCAGCCCAAGAAATGGCGGGAACTGGTGAGCTACCACCAGTCTATTTAGCCTGTCGTGCTTGCGACTAACTATCGGGGTTAGGTCAACCATTATCGACAGGAAGTCCACTCGTGGAACAAGCTGGAGACTCGGAGGCCGCAGTTCAAAACCAAAGTTCCGATCACTTTCCGCAATCTACACGACCTCAACTCTGGCTCCACTATCAGGCCTCTTGCTCTACGCTTGACGAAGGAAGAGGCGGTTGAAGCGAATAATATGAATTCGTCGAATATCGCGTGGGATGCCGAATGCATTCTCTGTTGCAACTACAAGTTACGTCCTGCCTTCAAAGATCTGCTACAGTTTCGGTCTCATATGGAGGATATGTGAGTGGAGCCGCACCATGTTGTTGGCCAAGTTGATTGACTTTGTTGTTGTAGCCACGGTGTGACGGAGTTGGTCGAGGGGCTGCACTACGCCTCAACCAATACGATAAAGGACTTTAGCAGCTGGGGAAAGCAATGGCAGGAGAATTGGGACAATCATAAAGGCGCTGACCAAGCAGCCGCGTAGCCTGATATCAAGCAGAAATGCCTGTCGTGCGAGAAAGGGATCGACTGTTGGGTTTTCGCGATGTAAAAATCCGGTTCCGTATCGTCAAATGTGTTTTTGGTGACCCGAAGGAAATGCATTCGTGTTGCTCTCATAGCTGTATCATTTACCACCGATTCTTGTATGCCCTTCGGAAGTAGTGAACACCCGAGCCGGTTTACGCAGGTTTGCACCAAACGACTGATCACGTGCCGCTCATCCCATCCATCTCACCACCTTGACTGGGTCGTCCTACATATTACACTACGGCGCCTTGAGAAAGCCACGATACTTTCTATTCTTATCCACTCTGTCATTAGCGGAGTATACCTTGGAGCAGCGGCCACAGCAAGTCAACACCTCGGTGAAGAGCAGGGCTCCACCAAAGTCTCGTAAACACTCTGATTCTTCAGCATCTCTATTCCACCGGGTAGAGGCTAGAATGACTCGTGGTTACCTCGTGTGTCTTCCCACCTCTTCCGCATGTGGCGGCCGGCCGACTGATGATAATTTGAATTTCGAGGGATTTGACCGGAGCCAGGGCAACCTCCTTCGTGCTCCTCCATCTTGACGAGCAACCCATGCGCGAGGGCGAACACACGATACGGTCTCTCAGGAGCAACATCGAAAGGCCTAGGTCACTTTTAGTTGAACTTATTGACGATTATCTTGTGTACTCCGGCTCATTTCCATCCAAACGACGCACTCCGGATAAACTATTTACGTGGTTAGGCTAGGAACCGTATGCGCTTGACGACGACATCGTAAAATTCTTTGTTGCACCTGCTCCGTCCTCTGGCCCCGCTTGTTACTTTTGCCTACCGATCCTCTCCTCGCACTTCATCTGTTTAACTGTCCTTTGGACCAGCATAAATTACCTTTTACGTTTTCGAACTGTGACTAAATGGCCGAGGTTAGTTACTCTCCTACAATCCATACGTGTGCCATGGTCTTAGCGCAAATTTCCGATACTGAACTTGGCATCCTTAGGCTGAGCCAACTAATGTGCCAGTGGGCACCCACGCTAGTGTATACCACGACGCGTTTATATCCTGGAAATCCACCCACATCGCACTCACTCGCGCCACAGATGACTACTTGGCTGCCTCTGCTCAGCTGCACGGCGTGCTATCCGCCTCCACATGCCATTCTGCTTTCTGCTATCCGCTCGAGCAAACACTCGCTGGAATCGACCTCGAGTTGTCATCGCTTCAGGCGGCGGAAGAGAACCTCAAGCAGACGCGTATCGCTCTCGCCAATGAGCGGAACAGATCTCGATTTCTGAATCCGGTGTCCAGGCTTCCTCCGGAGATCCTGGCTACAATATTTGAGATAGCCACTAGTCGATATACGAGACACGACCATACTTCTTCCTCCAGAACACACTCCTGTCCCAATATCCTCGCCTCAGTTTCGTCTTCCTGGCGCCGGATTGCACTTGGGGCGCCGTCTCTTTGGTCCGACATCGATCTCATCATCGCGTCAGGAAAAATGTGGAGTATAAATTTAAACTCAAGGTTTAAATTTAGCTAAATTTAGCTAAATTTATTGATTTAG
>WSLM01000518.1:0-15470 GCA_019677335.1 Ceratobasidium sp. UAMH 11750 | reverse complement strand
CACAAAAAATTCTTGCGCCCTATGTCTTGCTCTCCAATGGCACCTTGCTTACCACATGCCTAAATTTACCACCTTACCCATCCTAGGCTGCTTCGAGTCTGAGCGTTGATATCGATTCCCAGACCCACCTGTCTCCACCGTCCCACAAAGAAATCAGGAAGTCAAGTAGTCGGAAGATCATAGTGGCAAGTTCTCGCGAAGCCTCACACAGAGCTTCGACGAGATCCAGCCGTGTTGATCGTGCTTGCAAGCACATGCTAAGCTACCTCCCCCCGACAAAGATTTCACGCGGATTTCTAGCCATAACCTTATAGCCTGTTTCCGGTAACGCAACGCCCGGTAGTACATTGTATGTTCTCATAAAAAAACCCCTCCTCCATCCACAGTGATGATCTGACCGGTCAAGTATTGACACTACATTGCTTAAATGCGTAAGCCTCGTACTCAAAATACCCGCTAAACCCATCAGACTCACCTTCATAGTAAATATATATCCCTCAGCAACTTCATCAGGGGTACCAACGTGCCCCACCAACAATTTCTCGCGGGAAGCCTTGTACATATTTTCGCGCACCTCGGCCAGGAAGTGTTGGTGCAGCTCGGTGGCGACCAGTCCAGGTGAGCTACATTACATGTGAGTTCAAACTCCAAGACGAACGCAAGTTACATACATGATGTTTACTCTAGAAAGAAAGCGATCATCAGCTTGATGGAAGCGCATATAGTATAGTGTGCCCACCGAAGTGGCTTCAGATCGACAGCTAGTCCGCGTGTTGTCATTTCCACAGCTCCCGCAGCTCCAAAGACAAATCCCCACCCAGCGTATGGGCGTTTCTGAGCGGTTCCGATGGTCAGGGTGAGAGAACCCCCAGGTCGAACCAGCCCGTGTTTGTAGATGTGGTTAGCTAGGAGGATGCGTTGGTGGTTAAATAAATCTTAGAGGCTCGGTGCGTGCTCTCCTGCGTTCAGCACTGCCCAGTAGCGCGAGCTAGCGTTAAATAGTAAGGAATTTAGTTCAAGATGCCAAAGTGCTATAAAATTACTCAAAGTTATCCCGCAACTATTCACGAAGATCGACATCAGCAGCTGGCGCGCCTCCTTTCATGGTGTTTCCGGCAGTAATAACCTGGTTCAAGCCCCTACACTTTGAACTTTGCTACTTGACTGGATGACATCTATTTGTCAAATGGTCAAAAGGAGCTTCCTTAGTCAAGAACCTAGTGAGGGTAACGAAATCCGCGATATCAAACGGATACCCGGACACCGTCACGTCTTGCTTGCCCTTGATGCTTTTCTTGAGCAGTTCGACGGCAGCGTCGACTTTGGACTGGGTTGAGGAGGCGATGACGACCGATGCGCTGTTGGACAGAGCCGCAGCTGCTACGTCGCTACGGCCGATTCCTACGTGTCGCTTGTAAGGCAATGGGGTTAAACGACAAAGGATGGTAATATGCGTACCAGAAGAACCGCCAATGACGAGAACTTTCTTGCCGTTCAAAAGCGTGTTGGAGGTACTCATAGTGGTGTGGTAGCTGTTTCTAGTTGAGACTTTTTGTGATTTTTTGTCGAAGAGAATAAAGCCATTTTATGCAGCTAGACCCTGCTGGGCGACACGTCCAAAAGGGACATTGAGAATGTCCGGCCTGCCGAAGCGTTAGTAAGACCATGTATGCATAGTAGTTGAAAGTATCACGCTGCAGCTTGGTGTTTGTCATACCCCAAACCATCCCCGGGTATTGCTCAGCATTGGGATGAGCTGCTTGTAAAGCATGACAGCAAGGCGCAAACTGGGCGCATGCTGGAAGCGACCTAGAGTCTCTGTAATCAAAAAGTAATGTGGAACGCAAGCCCTCTTGGCGTTGAATCTATACCCGGGCGATATGCATCCCTTGCACTAGATATGTTACGGGACTTTCCAACAGGCATACCTCTCTTAAGTCGCTCGATCAATGCGCCGAAATGCCTAGAGTATAACGAAGTCCACACACTACGCCCTAGCTGTCGCCAACAAGGTGTCACTCAAGATATTCGGGGAATCGCTATATTTATCCCGATAAAAGGTTGCGCTTTTCGAACGTATTTGGTGGTCTATTTTACTGCGAGGCCTACCCAATGTTCGCAAGTCTTCCATCCAGGGTACTTGGTTAACCTCTTGCTGGCGAAATAGCACATGGACCCCCTCCCCTAGTCACCTGGCCGTTCTTCGGCCGGGGCAAGCAACCACCTCTAAACTCCCATGTACGTCCTGGTAGTACCAATACACCCCAACATTGTCCGAAAATGTAATGCACGTGTAACGAGGGTCACACCATACTGGCTTCATCACCCTCCAGAGTCGCTGCATCATTGGGATGTGTCAGCACAACTATATGCGCAATGAATAATGGACTTTCTATGCAAATATCCTAGCAATACGCAGTTCTCCCCTAAGTCCAGACAGTCGGGATGTTCCATCACGATATCGCTCGTACATGTGAACTCGTGGACATAATTTTATCTAGCTTCAGCGCTCAAACATGTGACCCGCCTGATCCCAAAGTCTAGTTACCTTCGAAACCGACAAAAACCGACAAGGTCAACAGGACAAACTCGGAACCCAAAGCCTCAACACATCTAGTCGTAAATATATAACCGGGCTTCTCGCACGTTATCCCACAACCCCTCGTGCACAAGCGCACATGTCGACCGGGCGGAACTCGGCACCACCCAACCCAACACGAAGCAGCACCACAAGAACAGAGAACCAACACAGGGCTGAAACAGCAAACGCATAGTGACTAGTAGGGTACCAAACCTAAACCAACAATAGAACGTGAATCCAAAAACTCAATACCACCTTGGGAGCATTTCATTTCGCAGACAACTAGGACTAACATGTGCGTTGAAAAGTCGAGAAAACATAGAGCCGAGCTAAAGATAGTATAGCGTGAGAGCCCCGGTAAGCCCATCGGTTCCTGGATAGGCGACATCTCTACGCGAGGAGTTTGTAGTATTCAATTCTATCTATCTTACGGTATGCTAGGCGCAACGGTCGTTTAGCCGAGGCTCAAAATGGTAGTTTCAGACAAACGAACGACAGGTTCACCTGCCAAAGGGCCGGTAGTATAACGGAGCTGGGTCACGATGGCCTTGTTCTAGGGTCGTTTCGGTTCTAGGGCAACGAGGTGAGGATCAAGCGGCCATAGGAGTATCCATGTGACAAGACCCGAGGGGATCACAAAATGTAAGCGCCGACCGAGGTCATCACACCTTGTGGTGGGCTGAAATGTGTGCCTCGTTGTATGAAATACTACACGAACGCAAGATACGACGTAAGAGGCCCTGGGCATCATGTTCATGTCGCTTAAGCGATCTGAACTGACCGTAGTCTGATCTCGCCAAGAAAGACTCAAATTCGATTATGCTTTAACACTACCAGAGCTTCAACGCGAAAGTTTTGAAGATCTTGGCATCCTTCCCCACCCCAGAACCCCCAACCCCGACGATCCTCCACAAACTTCCCCAAACTAACCCACAATCAACGAGTAGTCACAAGAATTTATTTTAAACTCAACTACAATGTGAAAGTACACCATAACATAACAATGAATACAAAACCCTACATCAACCACGCCCAGAATTTTTCCCACCAATTCCTCGGCGGAGGCTCATCATACGTATCAGCCTCGATCTCTGCAATACCGCTCATGAAATCCATCTCGGCGGGTTTGACCATCGGCTGGCGGTAGAAATACTTGGCGCCGACGTATAGGATCGGGAACAGGATGAGTGGAATGTAGTTGGTGACAAAGGTCGCGACGTCCCAGTTGCCCCTGAGGAAGACGTTCCATCCGGAGAACTAGTTGATGTGTGAGTGTGGGGTAGGGATCGATGTGTGCGGGGACTTACGATGCAAATGAGCAAGCACGCTACGAGGGCGTACCACGCAGCATATGGTTGAAGCTTGGACGCGTATGGGAGCGTTGAGCGGTCAAAGCCCTGGGCCTTGAGACCGGCATAGAAGCGGACATAGGTAAAGCTAATGCCGAACCAGGTCATCAAGCCAGCGACGGCAGTCTGAACATCGTGTTAGCTAAATCCAGTCTATGGAGATGACAACATACCATGTTCGCGAACCACCCAAAGACAGTTCCAGCACCGCTGTTCACGCTCATATAGGCAAGAGCAGAGAAGAGCGAGCAAAAGATGACCGCAACATAAGGCAAGCCGTTTTTGGAAACCCTGCTAAAGATCTTGGGCGCGTTCTTGGCAAGGGACAGACCGTACAGCGCACGGGAAGACGTGTACAAGTCGGAGCTTGCAGCAGACCAGGCAGAGGTAAGGAGCGCGGCATTGATAACCGACGGCAGACCCTTGATGCCCGCCGTCTGGATCGCAATGACGAATGGAGACGCGGCAGCATCACCCGTGGCAAGGTTGAGGCTTGGGTGATTGGACGGCACGAGCAAGCCGATGATCAGCGTACCGCCAATGTAGAACAGGAGAATACGAATGTAAACGCGGCGAATGGCCTTGGGCAGGTTCCGGCGGGGGTTCTTGGCCTCGCCGGCGGCAATGGCGACGATCTCGGTTCCGATAAAGGAAAATGCGGCCTGGGTCATGACGGACCACCAGCCGAGGAACTGGCCTTTAGATCCCCCAATGCCTGCATATTGCACAAACGGTCCCGGATGCTTCCAGTAGCGGAAGCCAAGGCGGTCGTGGTTGGGACCTCCACCGAGATCGAGGACGATACCCAGGATCTAGTCATTTATCAGAAAAATGTTTGTGGGGAATCACGGGGGACTTACGATGAGGCCCGTGATTGTGATGACCTTGATGCTCGCAAAGATGAATTCACATTCACCATAGACGCCGGCGCCAAGCATGTTGATGACAACGACGACGATGAGGCAGATCGAGATCCAGAGCGCATCACTGAAATATCGGTTAATTTTTTGGCACGCGACCGGGGCTAGCGCGCTTACTTGATCCTGTCCTTCATCCAGTAGTTGATCAGGACTGCCGCAGCGGCCAACTCGGCGGGGAGGATGATCGTCCAGTTGTACCAGTAATTCCACTAGTAAAGTAAGCATCTGGTGTATCAAGTTACGAACCGACTTACGCCCATAGTAAATGAAAACGCGGGGTCGACGAATCGCTCTGCCAGTTTGATGTGGCCACCAGGAATGGGCAAGTACGCGATCATCTCGCCAAGGGAAACCATGACCGAGTAGCACTGCACGCGAGTTAGTACAAATACTGACGGAGATATCGCTCGCTTACAATGCTGCCGACGGCCATGTAGCCGAGGAGCAAGCCGATGGGCCCACCATGTCTGAGCGCACCGGCGGTACCCAAGAACAGACCTGTACCGATCACACCACCGATACTGCACGACGATTAGCACGCAGTAGCAGACAGGACAGTCGGACCCACCTGATCATGGCGATATGCCTGTTCTTGAGCTGCCGCTGCAGCTTGCGCTCGACAACATACTCCTCACCGACGGGGTCGCCAGCATGGTTGACGTCATAGTCAGAGCCGTCTTTCGGGACCGCCTTTTCGTTGTAGGGTGCCTTTTCGCCGGCTCGGATATCAGCCATGGTGGTGTGGAGAAGGGGGAAGGGCGGTGGGGGAAGTACAGACAGGAGTGGGACTATATATAGTGTCCTAAGAGCGACATCAGACCCTGAGTGTACTTGGGGCACCGTTGCAAATCCGTCCGGCAGTCCGGTATGCTCAAGTTACGCGAGCTCCAGAAGGCAGGCTACCTCGGCTACGGCTGCCATCAGCAATCCACATGATAGCACCCCGTCAGGCACATTTTTATCTATTTTGCTAAACATTTATCCCTCCCCTCTTGGAATCCACTTATCTCCCTATCTACGCTCCCCACATACTACTACTTATCGCTAACTTATCGCTCGTTCAGACACTGCCTCCCGCCTTCCGATACGCCTAGAATAGACCTCTATCGCCAAATCCATCCATGTTCGACCACGCTCAGTGTTTCGCACATGTTTCACTCTTGTGATACTGTGCCCACCCATCACAGTCGCCTTGGAGCCAGCTCGCCACCCACAGGCCAAGCTTGTACCGCCCTCGTCAAGAAGTCGAGCAACCACATGCTCCCCTCAGCGCTTGTCGTAAAATAGTGATCAATCGTGCATCCAAATTGATCCCGCGCAGTAGCAATTCGGGCGCAGAAAATCCATTCTTGACCGGCTCTGGGTTTTGTCTTGCCCAGCCTTGTGAGTCGGCGCCAAGGCTAGACCACCCTGATCCACACGTTGTTCCCATTCAAGCCACTCGAATCACATGCAAACCGGCGGGGTCGTCCCCGCGGCATACCAAAGAGTTGTCTATCACCTTGTCCCTCCTACGGAAGCGACACTATAGAGTCGTATATCGCCCTGCAAGACCACAAGCCGTGAAAAGAAGTCTTCCAACAGATCGATAAACCCGTCCCTGTTTGAAAGAATCGCTCGACGGTTTCACGCAGCGAGTCCGTCTTCTGCAAGTCAAATAGACTGACGTGCGACAGAGGTTTAGCGAGGGTATCAAAACGACCGACAGAAATGGCACTGACGCATGCGCCCTTGTGTCACCGAACGTGGTCGGCGTGAACGGGGACCGTGTCAACCCGAAAAATTTTGGAGCATGGCGGAAAACGTTGCCGGCTCAGAGCCATGCATCGCTCTTGGCTGCTTGGCCTTGGAGCCTCGGACGATCGGGGCGTGCTTCGCGATTTGTTAGATGGCGATGAGGTAATTTGATGCACATAGCCGCCGGGCGCTTGGACACAAACAACATCAACTCCCGCATCAGCTCTTCGATCCTCCGGGTTATGAAACTCCACATATACGCAGGATACCTTACTGCAAGCCACAACATCTTGATTTCCATTAGCTTCTCACGTTTTCCCGCAGGACGCTCGCCAATTCAACGAATGGTGTGCCGTACGAGCCAAAACTGACCCTCTCTTCCTCAAGTGCGGGAAATATTGGTTTGGGTACAACGAGCACGCGATGGAAAGCTACGCAAAACGGAAAAAGGTGCCATGGCGCAAGGGGCTTACCGTAGATTATTTGCCACATCCAACGGTAAGTAATGCCTTGTTGCCGACAATGAATCCCTGAAACATACATTGGCAGGATGAACATGGTTCCGTCGATACGACTCGAGAAAACACGATTTTCGCCTTTCGAGATTACGACTATACTGGCCCTTTGGCAAAGTTCAATTATTGGCACATATACGAAGAAACCGACCAGGATCGTGAATTCAAAGCTCAAATCGAAGAACTTGGATTTGAGCTTGGCCCTTGGACGATTGTCAGCTCCGTTGGGCCTCAAGGCTTGTTTTACAACTTTTCAGCGGAGACCATAAGATGGATACAAGAGCGCATGAAGATAAAAAAGCAGGAGAAATTGGAGAGAGCCAAGGGCAAAAAAGAACAAGAGCAGGCGGTAGAGGGCACAGGAGCAAGCTCGGTTCCAGCTCTTATGGTGGTTTGATAGATCATTTACCCGTGTGTTCTAATTTGTATTTTTAGTAAATATCACGTATCTGGCTTGGTCTTCTTATGTGTTCTGGTCTCGGAGACGATCGACACAACCGCGGGAAGAGAACCACTTATTCCGTAATTTACCTTGCCCTTCGTGTCAAACAAATCGTAATCTCACGGATCAAACGGCCGTCGCGCGAAGCCCCCGGACGTTGTTCCCCATTCGAGCACAAGCCCGTCCCTTCCTTTGTCGTCAACAAGCACGTGTCAAGCGTAATCGCCGAGCGTGACGGCGTGTGATGACATCTCGTGGCTGTGTTATGCCGGAAAGGGGAATTATTAATACGTAAGTGGGCTTACAAAGGATATTGAGGGGACAAAGGAGTGAGAGGGACGTCGATGGGCGGATGTATATTGGTCGGGTTGGTATGTTGGCGGGAGGGTGCTGAGGTGAGTGTCTAGTCGTCGGCGTGTTGAGGTGGTTGAGAAATCGGTACGTTGCTGGAAGAGTGTTCATAGTGGGCGTTCTACCGTGATCATCTGGAGTATCTCAACAATGACAAGCCACACCGCCAAATTAACCCGCGCGAGGGTACCCACTTGACCTAGGTGGGCTTGAGCCTCCAGAACACGTTTGTCGCTGAGGCTTTCGATTAGCTTTGCGCATGGGGCTGGGGCGTACTTGCGGGTATAAGTCTCGCCTCGAGCGCAGTCATACTCGTCTCATCCACCGTCTGCTAACCCATCTCCACTTTGACAATCCCCATGTCTCCATCTGCCATCTCCTCGCCTAACCGTGGTCCTGAAGACATGCCTAGTGCTGGTCACTATCCGGGCGACTGTAGCGCTCCATTTCAGTACACTGCTGCTCCTGGTGAGCAGGCCAAGTGGAACACTCCCGGGGCTTTTTATCCGTATCTTTATCCGTATTATATGATGGATATGGCTGGACATCCGCACTATTTTAACCCATACGGCCCTCCGGTAGCGCCACCGACTCCGTTTGCTGGCTCGACCGTCCCGACTTTTGGACAATACCCAGCGAGTCAACCTTACCACCCAGCTCCAGCCCCATACCACCCGTACAGTGGCTATTCCAGACCAGGCTACCCGCATCCTCCCACAGCCGCACCTCAGAGCGCATACACCTACCCAGCACCACTTTCTTCCCCAACCTCATCCCGATCCACCCCTCCACCTCCACCCATCAACCCTTCCTCCACCCGATCCATCACTCCACCCGCACCATCAACATTCCCCCGCCCCCAACCCGCCCTCCTAACGCCATCCGAATTCATCCATCAACTCGACCAAATCAGACTCGAAAACCGTCCCGCGGGACCTGTAGGCCGATTCCACATCTTGGGCGAAGGTCTTCCGGTGTCTATTTCATTGTCGAGGAAGGGTGGGCCGTTTTTGATTCAACATTATTTACCGGATGGAAGGGCGGATGTTATTTCGGTTGCGCATGTGTTTGAGTTTAAGGGTGGGGCTGAGAGGGGTGTGATTGTGTGGTGTCCGCCTCCGAGGGTGCAGTATTTTGGGTGATGGATGATCTTGTGTATTTTGTGAGTAGGTTATTTGTTGGGTTGTTCGATCGCTAACGTTAGTTTATTCAGCTTCTAATGCTTCCTGTGGTCTTGTCGGGTGTATCATTTGTTCTTGGTGTACTCAGGCATAATACCCTTCACTCTACCTCTGTATTACTATAATTATAGACGAGTATTGCGCTTGTAATCGCTAAAAGTCTGCTCAAATTAAATTGTTCGCGCCATGTCACGAGGTTGAAAACTCGAGTTTAATATATCTCCTCAAATACAGTTTGCAACACCCGACGCCTTCCACATGCTGACAGAACACAAACCTGACCTCGCACACGCCCATCTCACGCCCAACACACACCTTCAGCCCGCCTCCCCAGTCACACCATCGCGCCTGCAAGCCTGCAAACCGTCACAAACCCCCCGCCTCTCGCCATCATCGCTATCGCTTTGCTCCCTCATCCAGCACCTGATTGGTCCGCCGCACGATCGGGATGGAAAGCCAACATCGATTAGCTAAGCCCCGTCGGCGATATGAGATATAGGACCGACAAGGGTGTCACGCGTGACGAGGGTGCGGATGTCAGATGTGGTCGTGGAAACACGGAGGTGATACAGTCGACGTTTTTTTCGACGTCGCGGGCGCGGAAGTCGTTTCAAAGGTACAAAATGGAGGGTGGGCGGGGTGTGGAGACCTGTAGATCAGTGCGATCCCCCCTCTCTTTTCAGTTTGGTTGTTGCGATGGCTCCCTACTCTGCTCCTTCCACCTGCTCGGCAGCGTCAAGCCAGACAGCAATGGACTTGCCATGCGACTCGCAAACACCCATGAACCCTGCGCCTATTGCGACTAAACCCAGGTAAGCGCTGCTCGTGATGATATGTTTGCTCATGTAGTCTAACTCGAGTTCCTTTTCAGACCCGCGCGCACCACGAAATCGATTCCTCCCCCCATTAACCCTGCTCTCATGGTCGGCGAGATTGACAACTTTTTTGGTGCTCCGGCGTCTGCGGTCAAGAAGCCCAAGCCGGCGGTTCCTAAACGGTCGTCCCGTGGCCAAGGCGAGCTGTACGCGCATGCCAAGGGTAGTTCGCAAGGCACGCTTGCGCCGCCTCCGTACGAGGTCCCTGCACACCTCGCGCCAACTCCTAAACCCACAACAGTCGCGCGGTACCTATTCCTATACGGATTCTGTAAGCCTCTTGCGCATTTCAGCTCGGGCACATCGACTGACCGTCATCTCAGTGTTTCCCCCATTTTGGGTCATCGGAGCATGCATCCTGCTCTCGCCTCTGGCAGCCGCCGAACCCCAGCCCTCGTCCGAGAAAGACATCGAGGCATCTGCAGGCTATCAAAAAGCCGAGCTCGGCGTGGCTCGCAAAACGGAACTAGTCTACGCCCGACGGTGTCTAATCGCCGCAATCACCTTTCTCGCGCTAGTCGTGATAGTCATAGTCGCTACCCGAGTGGCTGGCGTTGGAGCGTTTGCTCGCATACATAATTAGGCTGTTCCTTTATTTTTCTTGATGTTCTTGGGATAGGGGGTTTCGTGTATCATTATTATGACCGCCTGATTGATGTATTACCAGACATGACCAACTTTCGTTACATTTAATGCGATTTTACGTGTTTCTTTCATGGCTGAAATGGGCGGGATCTGCATGAGTTGAAGCGAAAACAGGCACAAATCCATTCATACGAATATAGTTGAGATGACGTAAGTATTTGGTCACGCACTGCCTCGCGCAGCAAAGGTCTTTCACCACCCGCTCAGCGCCGCCCACCATCATGAAGCTCCACGAATACTGCTGCTGCGGTGAGCACCTCGTCGACTCTGTCGACTGCAACTCATCCATCGACAGCCATTCCCATTCTCAATGTCGGGATCTACACCGTCATCGGCGAGCAATTCGTATGTCCTGATCACAGCGAGTGAAGATCACAGTTGACGCAGAGCCGCAGGTCCTTGGTGTCGTAGCCGGCACATTATCCATAGCGACTCCGTTTAGTAAGTCCAGCATGTTTTTGACGACGTTGACTGACCGTAGCAACAGTCGTCGGCGCGTCTATCCCAAGTTTTGCTCCATGGCTACTCGCGATTTCTTGCTACATCGTCGCAGGCGTCCAAAGCATAGGCTTCATCGGCGTATTCAAGGTGCGCCAATATTAAATTTCGGCCGTCTCACCGCTAACAATGGCGTAGGAGAAAGCTGGACTCTTTCGTAAATACGTGATGATCAACTCGGTTGCCGTCATTGCTGCATTTTGCATCGCAGCAGCTTTTATCGCCGTCTCGGGCACTCGACACAACGCCGCGAGCGATCGCTGCGAAAAATCGTTTTTCGCAGCGGACAATAACCCGGGTGCGGGGGCTAGTAACGACGACAGCGGCGAGGGCGAGCAGATTTGTGAAGTTTTCACCTGGGTTATCTTAGGACTCATGGGCGGACTGTGGGTTACGCTCTTGTCGTTCCAGGTGCGCGTTCCATTGTCTGGTTATCGCATCGCGCTCATCAGTTATGTAGTCCTACCTGTTGCTCGTCACGCGCTTCTACTCTCAATCCCAGCGAGCAGACCACAAGAAATACTACACAATCTACTCGACACTCGACATCCCGCTCAACGACCGCCAACACGACGATGCTTGGAACGTCCGGCCCAGCACAGACTCGTGGCACGCCGGCGCAGCAATGGGCGCCAACGACGCGCAATACCACCGTCGCCAAAATAGCGCCGCGACCTATGCCGACGACGAAAAGTACGATACCGAGCCGTCGTATGGCGTGCGGCGGTACGAGTCGGACCGGACGCTTGCCGAGCCGCATCGCGCGGTTACAGAGGAGCCGGGTCCGACGCCGGTCGCGGGCGGGTTTGTGGGTGGTCAAGCGGGGTATTATGATGCCCAGGATTTGCAGAGGCCTGAGCAGCAGAGGTATCATCCTGGTTCGTGAACTGTCTAGCGTGGGTGTTTTGCTAGCTTGGGGGTGTTTTGTTTGAATACAGACTGATTCCCCTTGTTTTTAGCTGAAGGCTCGTTTGGTCGCAAGACTCCCCGCGTTCAGGGACAGTACTAGTGAAGCTAGATTCGTTTTTGCTAATGACATGGACATTTTGCTCTTGCGCGTGCTTGGACAGTGACTTGTTTATAAAATACCCGCACTACCATCGTCTCACAATCGTTTCCGACCTGTAGCTTACTGTTTGTCGTATTGCATAGATTCAACTATTGAGCCGTGGGTGCTGGTACTCCTACTTTTTGCCGCCATCCCTTTTGCCAAAAGTACGGCACGCGCGGGGCGGGTTTGCGACCGAGTGAGCCCTTGGCTAGGCCAAGACCTGTCGCGGACGTGCTCATTCCTGTGAGACGTTCTCCGGCTCGGAGTCTTCGTGTCCCGTTTTCTGCGCCAGGCTCTGCTGAAAAGTCGCGCAGGCCTGAGTGGGCACGAGGTTCGGCGATGAGCGTGCTCTGCAACCGTCTTAGATCAAATCATCGGTCTAATAGCTCGACTCACCGCATACTCGCTCGCCAACCTCTCCAACCGTTCGCGTCCTTCCTGCCCACGAAACTTTAAAGCCTTGTCAACCGCCAACTTGGTCCGCTCTCTCAACCCCCTTTCTTCACCCACGACAAACCCAGCAGCAGTCTCCCTCCCAACCGCTCTCGCCGCCAACTGGAACCCGAGATCGCGCGGCCCGTCGACGAGTTCGAGAATGGCGTGCGGGGCGTGGTCGCCTTGCCGGTGTCCGAATTTGTGGATCCGGGTGTATCCGCCTGGGCGAGATGCGTATCGGGTTTTGTATGTTGTGAAGAGTTTGGGGAGGAGGGTGTGTGGGTTCTATAGTAAGGGTGGGATTAGATGAATGGGAGAGGAGGAGAGAGTGGACTTGCGAGGAGGAATGCCTCGGCTTGTTGTCGGGCTTGGAGAGTGTCTTGTTTCGCGAGGGTGATGATCTGAGTTGTGTTAGTCTTTGGTTTTTGGGATAGATGGCGAGTGCCCACCTTTTCTGCGAGCCGGGCGGTCTCTTTGGCTTTGGGGAGTGTAGTCTTGATCTGCTCGTGCTGAAGGAGCGAAGAGACCAAATTTCTGAACCGGGTTAATAATCGCTCAGTATGGAGTACCCAACCCACCTTAGCAAAAGACCTCTATGCGAAGACGTCCTCGAGAGCTTTCTAAACGCAATCCCATGCTTCATTCCAGAGATCAAAGTCAAGTCCAAGGTCACGTTAGGTCATCATCTGGCGATAACCGCCGAGCCGACCCCGACTTTTTTTATTCATCCCGATTCCTCACCACTACAACCAAACCTCCATGTCTGCCGCACTCCGATCCGTATTCAACGTCGCGCGTGTCGCACGTCTAGCACCCGTACGCACTACTCCGGTCCGACCGGCGTTTGCGTGGAGATCGTATTCGGCAGCGACGGGTTTGAGCAAGCCGGATATCCAGGCACGTATAGTCGAGGTGTTGCAGTCGTTTGAAAAGGTGGATGCTGCCAAGGTGCGTGTGTGTTTTGTACGAGTGAGGAGTGTTGAATGGATTGGTGGGTGGGTAGATCACGCCCGCCGCTTCGTTTACCGACGATCTTGGGATGGACAGTTTGGATGCTGTCGAGGCTGTTATGGCTATCGAAGAGGTACGTCTAGTCTTTGTTTATGTTCGTCTTTCTGAGCTGACACCGCTCTACTACTTAGGAGTTTTCGATCGAGATTCCAGACGCCGAGGCAGACGAGATCAAGACTGTACAAGAGGGCGAGTAATCCCGTCTGTTTCATACCATGCGAATCTAACTCGAAATTCCTGAATAGCGATCGACTATATCGCAAAAACACCAGAGGGTGAGTTTTGCCAGTGACCTCGTTTGTAAATGACGACATCTGATTCGATACTTATTAGCTCATTAAATGTCCGAAAATGTGTAGCCAACTTCGTTAATGATATTCTGAATTATCTCCTCTCTTGCGCCTGCTGTTGGTCTATCTACCTATTTGCAGGTTGGGTTAGCTGTTGTTATTAATAGGCTAATCGGGGATTATCAAAGTGAACATGCGCTCGACGTCGCCACCATCCTGGTCCGGTGCGGACTGGCCTCTATCGAGGTGCAAAACTTGTGCGAGACATAGCTCGAGTTGTGTACTTTATTGACCAGTTGCTTTTGTTCCATTTATCCTACCAATAGGCGCATTTATAGATCCTCATCCTCATCCCTCGTCCTTATAATTTAAATATTAATGGCGCCCTCAAGCTCGCCCTCGGCTTGTTCTCCACCTCGTCGGATGCGTGCTCATTTAACCTACCGCCTCGCTCGACTGACCTAAGCCAATATACCCAGCCGCAGATATCTTCTCCAAGCTTATAGTCTCACCAAGAGTGGATTAGTCCACCGGGTTAACGATACATGAAGGTCGTACGAATGGATAATACTAATGCTAATTTACATTTGAGCAATCCAGTTCCACCGATCGTTCACATTCCTATTCTAATCGCCCGTGGCCATAGACACACCATCATCTTCCATGTCGACTTCCGCAGTATCCTCAAACTCATCGAACTCTTGATCACCCGATCCAGTACCGTACCCAAACTCGTGCACTTTCACCGCCTCACTCGGACAATCCTGGGGAGGAGCACGGTCGAGCACAGACGGACCGGCTCGCTTGATTTGACTATACGATCCCATCCCACCCTCGTCCTGCTTCCATTTAAACAGGCTTTAGTCCGGCGATGCCCACCTGAAACGCTCGACCGCTTCGCGCATGTTCGGCCGCATAGTTCCAAGGCGAGAGCAAACTGGTGTACAAGTGTTCTTGATATGTTGGTACGAGCGACGGAAAAGTTGTATGCGAACATCCTGAAATCGAGATGGAATACCGCGGGTGAATGGGTTCGGACGATCGTTTGCCTTTGTAATTCGAGGTCTGTTGGGTCGGAGGAGACTTGTCCTTGGTTTGCGTGACTGGGGGTTTAGCAACCTGGGCGCCGAGATTGAGAGCAACGGTAAGATACGGCCGCGAGTTTGCATCGTCTGCTGATACCGAGCTGGAGGTATCTGCCCGGTAGGGAGAAAAGTACCCAAGACGTTCGGCATCAATCTCCACCAGAGGCGTCGCCGGTCGATTCCTGATCTGCCAAAAAATCGCCGACACCGCGTACCGTTCGAGCTTGGCGTCTCCAGGTGGGAGCATGAGCGGGGTAACCAAATCGACGCCCAACTCCTGGTCCAAGCATTGCCACGCGAGGCAGCGTCCAAGTGCGCTCCACGTCGCCTCGTCCGTCACGGCGCCGTCGTCGCCACGTCAGGAAAAACTGCTGGCGCAAATTTACTAAAATTTACTGTTATATACCCATTTACCCTTTTCACTACCCCCCCCCCTTTTATAATTAATTATTTTCCTCCATATGGGGCAAATTTACCCCATAGGTGTGCCAATAACACCTAATT
>WSLM01000517.1:4449-15484 GCA_019677335.1 Ceratobasidium sp. UAMH 11750 | reverse complement strand
TTGTTGGTCCTTAGGTGACTTGATTGTTTCTTTTTGGACATCATGCAACAAAACTGATCATAAAAACACCTGCACTCTCTGGACCCTATCTCCATGGTTAAGGAACCAAACAGAACCAAACAATTGCAAATGGTAGCTAAGAAGTACAGCTATACTGGCCCAAGAGGATGGCTTATGTAAGCATTGAACAGGCTCTGCAGGAGGCCAGCAAGCTATGATGACAGTTTTTACGATCGGTTTTGTGAGGTACTGTATAGACCCCTAAGTCATGTGACCAAGGGACTCAACTTTTTATCTAGCAGTTAGAATGTCTTGGGATGTCACCACAAATGGTCAGAGGACTTCCCAATATAGTAATGGGTGCTTAGGGGTCAAATGCTAAGTTGGGGGAAGAGTGACACTAGGGGGAGATAGCGGTTTACTCATATCTCCACTATTTCCTTATCAATCTGGCTCGGGAAAAATATCAAAATGTATAGAAAATTTCCCTTGCCTTATGTAAGCCAATATCTAACCTAAGTTAGGTTAGGATAAGTCAGATTCAACTTAAGTCTTAGTGAAGACTCAAGTCTTAGGATGTACGCATTACATAACAACAGGTCCCTCCAGCCCTCCTCCAATGGAGCACATCCTTGACTTTTTGAAGGGCACAGCCAAGGCCACCAGGGCTCCAGCCTGGTCTGGCTTGAAGCCATCAAACACACTTGGTCGCCAGGGCGCCAAACCAAGGACCCCCATCTCCCAAGCTCCCAAGGCAAGGAAGCTGGATGCTGGCATTGCCAAACCATTGGCCAAGCACTTATGCAGCTCAAAGAACATTGAGGTGGTAGTGGTGGCACTCAGCAAGCAGGACAAGGAGGACCTTGACATCCTGTTGGAGTGTGATGAGGACAAGGAGATGGATGATGGGACGGTCAACGAGGGCAACAATGACAACACCACTGGTACTTGGAAAACCCAGTGCCACCCTGAAGAGGCAAAATCCCAAATCATCACCTTCTTCTTTGACCCCGAGATGTTCCTGAAAGACATGGAGGACAGGATGGGGGTGATTAATCAGGTATGTTGTGTGTCTTATCTGCCTGTCTCACTTGTTTACTGATCTTACTTACTTATCAGTTGGTTATCTTACTTATGGGTGTGATGACCAAGTGCCAGATTAGCGACTATATCTGTGGTGTGCTCACTCACTATCACACTTTCAATCAGCTAGTGATGGTGACTGGTGGTGGCAAGGATGATATGTTGACAAGGGAGGAGATGGTGAGTACATCTTGTGCATTTTATATTATTTTTGTGATTTTAACACGCCCCTCACAGGAATGACACTACTACAGGACTGGTGCTGGTCATGAGCATAAAATTGAGTTTTGGTGGAACTACCACAACTCACCTGAGTTCCAAGCAGTACATGAAGTGTAATCTATGTGTTGAGTCTTAATTGCTACTAATTCCTTTTCTAACAGCACTGGGGACTTGGACAATGTGTGCAAGTTTATGCACCTCAATTCCATTGTGGAAATTATGTTGGACCACGAGAGTGACCATGAATCCATGGCTGACCAAGCTGCAAGGCTGTCCAAGTCTAAGGACAAGGGCAAAGGCTGCAGTTGTAAACGGACCCAGACCCAGTCTGGCTTGGATACTGAGTGTGAGCACAAGGATGATGACATTGTTGCTGTCAAGGTGCTTGGCAGAGTCAATGGGTTGGTCGGCACCTGACAGTGTTGAGGTCACACAGTGGAGGTAGTCAAGGCTCAGGAGAGAAGACGACAAAACTGATTGTGCTACAGAGCAAGTACAGAGTATCTAGCTTTTATACAAGTGAGACACAAGCTACTCGGGCTGCAGATCGGCATGGAACTGCGAAAGAATGCAGACAGAAGAATCTTCACATGGACAGGACCACACGGTTACATCGTGAGAACCAGGGCAACAGTGACATGTAGCCGAAGGAAGATGATAATCACGGGAAATAGAAACAGTGTGAGAATAATACACACATAAACAATTATCCTTGATCGTGTCCATCAGTAACCCGAGCGAGTGAAATTCCATGTTAGCGTGGACTGGTCCAGACACTGACTCACTCATATCCCAACAGACAGTGTCAACTCAACATCCTCCAGCATCAACTCAAGCTTGATACACAGAGGGTGGCAGACAACCAGGTGAATCAACTCATGTGAATTGTGCTCAATACTCGCTCAGCCCAAGTCAATGGTTTTTTGCATGTAAGCCAGGTTCTTGAAACTGGCATGGGTAATCCACAAGTCCTTGCACATGCTGAGGTGCTTCTTACCTGTCTCAGTCTCAACCTCAAAGTTGCTTCTCCCCTGGCTGCTGCTGCTCCTCACCCTGCTGTTCCTGTCCAGCAACCCACGACTTTGGCGTTTGCCTCCTCTGCTCATGCCAGTCCATCAGGTCAGCCAGCTGGCTCTGGCTCTGGCTCTGCAGGCTGGTCTGCACAAGCCAGCGCTTCTGCCCTTGGACCATCTAACAGCAGTCCAAGCCATGCTCCCACCTGATATGTATTATTAGCCACTTTGTAACTCACATTTTCTATTAGACACATAGATTACAATTGAGATATTTTACATTCAAGTGTGATTTACTGAGTGATTTGAACCCATTTTTCAACTAAACAGTCTCGGTACTCCCAACCCCTGACTCACATATTGTCCGGTTGCTCAATGAGTTGCCATCTGTTGTTGTGAACCTGGTTTGGAGCATTCTGCTCTTGAACTATGGCCTTGAAATCCACACCATCCAATGTGTCTGGGCAATTGTGCAGCTTGAAGAGTATGTTGTGCACAACAAATAAGCTCTCAATCATGTAGAGCATCTGCCGCATCTTCCAACTATGCATGCCTGCAAGGTATGGGAATCATGACTTGAGCCTGCTGAATGTATGCTCAACAGTGACATGCAGTGCTGAATGCGCTCAATTCCAATGCTGCCTAAGTTGTGGCTGGTCCCCAAGCTTGATTTCAGTAAAGGGCATGATTACCCATTCAGAAAGAAAGTACCCTACACACATATAAGCACAAAAAATCATTGAAACACGTGATCACTCACCTGCATCACTGAGTAAGTACTCATGTGGGCCAAAATATTTGCCTTGGTTGTTCCACAGATGCAAGCAGCAGAGCACTGTGCAATCTGACATACATCCAGGCCACCCAAGATCATAGGATATAATCCTATCATCAAAGTTGACCACAACCTGGATATTCCACTAAATCAAGAGCAAGGTGAGCACATATAGTCATCAATCAATATAAATACTTACTGCCCATGTGCATTTCCTGGTCCTGTAGGCAATTGCATTCCTTTGGGGCCAGTCACACATTGGTATGTATGATCCATCAACAGCCCCTACAGCACCCAGGAACCCAAATTGTTGAGCTTTCTGATTGATTAAGTGTTGCTCTTGCAGGTTGGGCCATCGAATAAACCGGTTGCACAGCTGGTAAAACACCCATATGATATGGCAGCAATAGTTGTACATTGAGCCCTTGCTCATCTGTAACAACATTGCTGATTTCAGGTTTTGCACATTCCTGTAGTGGACCAAATACACAGCAAGTTGGTACTTTACAGGCACCTGAGGATGAAACCCACAAGGGTTTATGAAAATTGGGTTATCCTTGATCAACTCCAGGAGGCTGGCAAATGAAGCATGGTCAATGCTATAAAGTAAGTGTGAGCAAAATGAAGAAATAGGATAATAGTAATATACACTCACCAAAACCAGTTGTTTAAGAACCAGTCAGTAGCCCTGTTTATCAGCCCATCAACAAACTCCTGTGTCCAGTTTTTGATGTACGGCCCTCCAGTACTGTAGCACCTCCCAGCCTAATTGCACCGTTTGGCCTTCAGTGCCTGTTGGTACAGATAATACCTGAGGCACAGGGACAGTAGGCCACTATCTTTGTTGTTGTCACTGAACTCTGCAACAAGTAAATGCATATACCCAACAAGCATGACAGCAACGGGGGGAGAGTCTGCCCCAAATGGCAGCACATGGGTGTTGGACTGTTCTAACAGTGGGCATGGGGTGTTCTGTGGGTGTGGAACACATCGTGAATTTTGTTATATATTACATTTTGATGAACCCTGACATCAGGGTGTGAGAGGAGAGTGTGGGCCAAGCGTGCCGCATGCCAAAACAGGGATCTGTTTGGCTGTGCAGTTGGCAGAGCTGTCAGGATCGTGTGCTGATCCAGCTCATCCACAGGTCTCCTGGGCACTGAGCCCATGTTCGGCTGGTGAGTTCGCCCATTCACCAGTGAAATGAGGTGAGCCCATCAGACCTTGTGAACTCACTTGTTGGCCAGAAATGGTGTTGGGCTTTGAAGTTTGGGGTTTGTAAGCCCCAAGCTTCTGCATGCCCAACTCTGATCACTAGTGCCAGGTGAGTTCACACACATTTTTTCTTTCATAGGTGGACCACTAATTGAGTACGGCTTTGCAATACCTCAACTAGGATGCCCAGGAGAGCCCCTCACTGAAGTGATTCTACCAACAGTTAGACCAAAAAGACTTATTAACAACTCCCAAATGGGTATCTATATGCTGAACTACCTTGGGAGGTTAACAGTTCAAACCCTCAAACCAATCACCTTTTTGGGTAATCTCCAATCACTCTGAGAATGAAATCCTACTAAGGAAATTGATGAAGCTGATTCCAGTCATGCCATTGGCTAAGCCCAGGAACCAGAAGATCAGGCCAATCTTACTATCTTTCCTGTGAACAAAGCTAGTGGAGACAGGGAAGATGACAAGTTTGACCCGATCTGCTGGTTCTCATGCTTGGATAATGATATGGCTGGAATCAGCGTCATTGGTTTCCTTGATAGGATTTCTTTCCTGGACCAATTGGAGATCTTTTGTGTCACTGCTTATTTTGTTCAAAGCCAACCCACAAACCCGCAATCAATCATTTTGGCTGTCTGAGGTCGCTCAGCCAATTATAGCCAGTATCTTGGTTGGCTCTTCAGAGGGATTCTGTGTCTAATCCATTGGTACTTGTATTGCAAGCAGATTCTGGCTTGTGTGCAATTACTCACCAAGTAATTGGGAACTGGGGGCTTTGATAATTAAACACTTGGGAACTGGGGGATTAATAGGGTTGAACGTGTAGTCTCTTTGTGAGCCCTGCCCTTAGGATGTTGATGTGCTTCTCCATGAGGCCTGCCATCCAACTACCTTTTTAGTCAAGGTATATACCATATATGTTTCACTCCTATTATCCCTTAGTCATGTGACCAAGGGACTCAACTTTTTATCTAGCTGTTAGAATGTCTTGGGATGTCACCATAAATGGTCAGAGGGCCTCCTAATATAGTAGTGAATGCTTAGGGGCTAGTGCTAAGCCAGGGGAAGAGTGATGCTAAGGGAAGATAGGGGCTGATACATATCTCAACCATTTCCTTATCAATTAAGCTTGGGAAAAATACTATAAATGGTAGAAACATTCCCTTATCATATCCAAGCCAATATGTAACCTAAGTTAGGTTAGGATAAGTCGAATCCAACTTAAGTCTTCGTGAAGACTCGAGTCACAGGATGTATGCATTACATAACAATGATGGCTTTGTAGAGGACCTTGTGCATTCCCCCAAAGACACTATTCACAGCTGGCAAGAAGGCTGAATAGCCTTGAATCTCCCCTAGATATGTTGTCGACAAGCTTGTGTTCTTGTCAAAAGGCCAGTGGTAGTGCCCTTGGAGTGACAGACCAAATATCAAGTGTTCTTCGAAAAATTACTGGAGCATAGGAATGAGCCCCCAACCAAATGTCTTCATGTCATTCATGATCACCATTTTCTCTTGACAATGAGTACTTCCAGTGGGCCTATCCAGTTAGGTGTTTGGCAGACAGGTGGAGTTTTTGGCATAGGTTGCTGTTGAATGTTCAAAGGACTCAAGAATGCCAAAGGGAGTAATGTGATTACTGACTAGAGCAAGTTCATAAAATAAGATGCTGCAAAAAGCTATGGTGTTGCTGAAATTAGGCAAGTGAGATCAACAGGGTGTCAAAATTGACTCTTAATGTCAATAGCAGCCCAACATGCAGAACACGTGAACAGGATACTCAAGTGTGCCAGAAAGACAGGTGGAGCAGGCAAGCTCTGGTGTGAAACTGGAGATAAGGAGCACCTAGATATGTAGATGATCAATCTTCACTGGTAGCTTATGAAGGATCTTTCTTGAAAAGTTCTTGTTGAATAGTGGTCAAGCTGCGTGAGTATGACATGATACTTTTGTCCTGCTGCTTGAGGTCTAAGGTCATTCAAAGCATGAAGCAGATGAAAGAGGTCATTTGGTTTGCAAGTCACAAGCAGGTGGCAGGTTCAAGGGTTTGTAGGGGCTTGGGATACACAGCCTATGCTCCTCAGGTCCAGAGCTCAAGAAGGAGTAGTAAGCCTTGAAGGTTGCATTGTGATGCAGAGTGAGAAGGTTGGAGCAGGCTTCACAAACAGGATAAAAGTCATCCTCTTGCATTGGTAGCATGATACGATCCTGCAGGTCCCCCACAGGGTACCCAGCAAGATGTTTTGCCCAGTGAAGCCATTTGATATGAGGTGATGCTGTGGTGGAAGGTCCCAACAGGAGCATAACTGCAGGTCAGAAGGTTCTTTCAATGACGGTCACGCAGCTGCCCAGACATCCTCCGCTGTTGGGTGTTGCTAGCTGGCCAAGCTCAAGCTAGGGCAGGGTTATAGTTCATTTGGATAATCCCACCATATGTTGACTCCATTTGCAGTGGGAAAAGGTGTTGATAATATTGTTTGTCCCCCCCCCCCTGGTTGGGCAGCTGGTGTCAGATGTTTGTGGTGGGCACACGAATGTTGGCTCTGTTCCCTGGGGAGACACCAGAAAGGGTTGGCCGCAGTTTGCTGTGTGGACAAGCAGTCCCAAGTTGGGGCTTGCCCAAGGTTGGCAGCCAGTGTTCATCAGCTCATCAAGTGATGATGGGGCCTCGGTTTCAATGTCATACTCATTGATCAGCTGCATAACCTGAGTGGGTTGATTTGTTGCTCTCTTCACCTGAGGAGACAACCATTACAAGGATGCTTCACTTGGGGAGTAGGTTGAGGTCAGCTTGGCAGCCTTTGCTCAATTCAAATGGATGGTTGTCAGGACCTGACACAAAAATAATCATTTACCATAATATCACCGGAAGGCAGGGATTGAACACCCGAGCTATCCCCATGGTCACATGACATGAACAGTGCAGATCTCCTATCTAACATATTTCACACTGGTGCTGCACTTGGGACCTATTCCATGTAGGCCTTCATGGAATGCAGCATTCCCTTGAGATTGGTAGCTAGCTTCACCCGTCTAGCAATGTGTGCTGCCTTACCACTCTCATCGGCATCAATTCCAGCATACTGGACAACCTTTACTAGACTGATGATTCCACCCTCGCCACCCCAGGCAATGGGCTTCCAATCCTTGCCTGCAGCACAGAATGCTCCTAGCTTGGATGACACCCAGATCACTCCCACGTCTGCTCAACAATCCTTGGACTGCATGGGGGTTTAATACTGCTTGATCTCCTGTACTTGCTTTTCAGTTGTGATGAAGATGGTGTGGTTGTCTTAGCTGACCTGGTAGTCTGTGTCTACCAGGGCTGCTAGCAGATCAAATATCATTTCTCTCAGGCTGTAGATGCCCATGGTTTTGCAACTAGTATGGCATGGCAGAAAACAGTTAGATGGGTAGGCAAGGGAGGATTAGACTTACCTGAACAAGTCCACACTCTGCTGCCTGATCGTTGAGATTGATCCAGGCCTTGATGACTGGAGCCCAGTCTTTGTGCATTGAACTGGGCACAGAGCATAGATCTGCTTGGAGCTTGACCATTTGCTGCTCCCAATGGCCAGGGACATCACAAAATTCTGAGTGCAACTCCTCATCCTTGTCTAGACAATGCAACCTGTTAGAACATATGGTCAGGTATGCAAGATGGTACACACCGGCATTGTCGGCACTGGAATAGAGTGATTTTGTGCAAGCAACAGACCTGTGCAACCAAGGCACTCAAGTAGGAACGGGAATATTGTGGATGGGTTGTGGGTAGACCATGACTGGCTTGTTCCCATTGCTCAAGTGCTCCCCATGGAAGATGTTGACACCTTCAGCAGGCTTGTAGGAGGTGTGGCTCAGCACTGTGCTGAATTGGAAGACAATGATGCCACTTGCTTGGCTGCCTAGGATGAAGTTGTACCAGGGGTTGACATGAGCAACATTACAGGTGAGAGGATTTTCAAAAGGAACGCCTGGAGGTCCGCTGCGAGCACCCAGAACTGAGAAATTGCCCCAGTTGTGGGTTGATTGGATGCACTTGTATGGCACATCCCCATCTTTTGCTCCCACCAACTGTGGCTAACCCCAGAACAGCCTAGCTACAGCTGAGTAGTTTTGCAGGTGGTGGGCAATTCCCACCTCATGCTTCTGTTCATACAAAGCCCCGTTGGTGGGTGGTGATCCAGGTTGTTCGCCCCCAAAGCATCTGACTCATCCTCTCCATCCGGGTAGAACTCACATGCCACTATAACTGACCACAGCAATCAGAGGCACCTTCCAACACAGCCATGGCTGGGAACCTACTAGAAGCTTGTAAACCTGTGGCTGGAAAAGACACTGGCATAGTGGGGCTTAGGTCAGCAAGAGCCGTAGTGCCCACAGTGCCAGCATGACATCCTCCATCTCCATATCCACACTCTCACTGGAGGACTCTGGGGGAATAGGAGTGTTCTGTCTCATTCACCTCGCTGCCATTTGCCCCACCCTCAGCGTTCCAGAGACACTCAGTCAGTGCTCCAAATGTGGCTCTGGCTTGTTCCCGGCCTTCTCAAGACTCTTGAGAAGCCCTTGGATAGACTTTTCAAGGTGTGGCACTGGGTCCTTCTGCTCCTTGACATCTTTTTCCCCACACCTTTTTTTTTTGCCTTCTGAAGAGATTCGTAATTCACAGCCAAAGAGTGTCCTTGGTAGCAAGGAGCAGGCTTTGTTGGGGGTAGGCCTGCTCTCCCTCTCACATTGATGCTTCACGCTCAGGGTTATAGGTGAGGGAGTCGATTTTGATTCAGCTGCCAGTGGGAGTGGAGCTATCATTTCAGTCATCCACAAACTGGTGATAGCCTAGTAGATCAAACCAGTCCAGATACTATCCAGAAGAATCAAACAGGTCCAAGGTCTTACTGCTGAGCATGCAGAACAAGAACTAGTTTGTGAAGTTGAGGTGAGGACTCTGCAAGATGTACACGCCCTCCACTCCCTACACTCTGTGAACTTCCTGTTTGCTGCAAGCACGGATATTTGCTCAAATGATCCGAGAGGAGGTGTTAAGGGTGTACGCCTTGTGGAACCACGGTTTGGACCCAACATTGATACTTCCACATTGACGCCCATCCAAATGAACTCTCAGGGATTCTTGGAGGTCAAGCAACCGTCTTAGTTCCACCACCCAATGGTCATCCGGCAGCCGGAAAAATAGTCACAGTTGTTGGAAGCCATGATGGCAAGCATCAATGTCTCATTGGCCATGTACCTGTTGGTGATGCTTACAGGCTTGCCTTGAGTATCAAGGAACTTGAAGCAGGCAGCCACCTGGGGGAGCATGTGCCCTGTCTTCTGCAAATACAGTGCTGATCAGTTGACGGCAAGTTGGGTGAAAGCCACTCATGCTTCTCTTTTTTACCGGTGGGAGTTCAGATGCAGCACGGTGTGAAAGTCATTCAATGCACTCACTGAAAAGTTCCACTTCGATGTAGAATGGAATGCCTTCCTTGTTCACAGCCATTCCTTAGAGACTGAGCATCCCCTGTTATTTTTTCACCTTTCCACCTTATCGGCATTTCTCTTGTCTTTTGCATCGCCTTGTCAGCGCTTGTCTCGCCTTTGGCACTAGTCACCTTCTCGATCGTGTATGCTTCTTGCGGCAGCACTTCTTATTGCGCCTTGTGAACTCATCTTCGGCTCGCTTCTTGCGGTGATGCCCTTTCCCTTTCTTTTTCTCTTTTCGGTTAGCGTTCTTGTGCACTCAAGATGTATCTTGTTGGTTCGTGCTTCTCTTACATATTGTGTGCTTACATAGTATAGTTGTTGGTCACATGTAGTTAGATATTAGTCGTCCGGTCCAGACCGTAGGTCACCTGACGTGTATGTCTTTGCATTTGCATTTGCTCTTGTGCAATGCACTCGTTATGTCCTCACAGTCACCTGCTGTTGTCCAAGGAAGATGCATTTTCCTTTATGTCTTCATCTACCATGTCCTATATATAGTTGACAGCTAGGAGTGATTGTGCCCTAGACTTGTCGTCTAGTTTGTGTCTTCTGTTCTCGACCGTCTTGTTTGCATCGATAGGCACGTGTCAGGCTGAGTCCGTGATGCTGACCGGTCATTGCTCAACTGTGGGTTTCCACCAACCAAAGATTGATGTTTGGATGGTCATCAGTGTCCTTGCTGGATTTGCCAAGCCAGCCAGTGCTTAGGCTCAATACAATATTCTGTCCTCTTGACGTGAAGGTGGCACCATGTTGTAGGTCAGTGTCAGTGTATGTATGCTTGGAGAGTTAAACACTCTAACCTGCTTGCCTTCGCTTTTCCTGATATCCCTTTCCTGTTCCTGCTGTGACTGCTGCAGCTGCTGGACCACAACGACTATGCAGCACGCAGATGAATTATCAAAATGCACATGTTGAATTCATTCCCGGAACGAGCGCAGCACCGTAACCTGGCCTTGCATTGCTCAGATAAAGCTTCTATCCCCGCTTGACATGGTCATGCCCTCGAGGGTTTCATCCGTTCACCTTCTTTGTTGTTCACTGTCTTATTGGCATTTTTCTCATCGTTCATGTCGCCTTATTGATGCTTGACTTGTTCTGAGCACTAGTTACTTACTCAATTATGCACATGTCTTGTGATAGTACTGCTTATTGCACCTTGTGTGCGCATCTTTGACTTGCTTATGATGGGAACACCCTTTATGGATTTTCTCTTTCCTTCCTTGTTGTG
>WSLM01000516.1:0-15485 GCA_019677335.1 Ceratobasidium sp. UAMH 11750 | reverse complement strand
CGCCAACCCGTTCCTGGCCTCGCCGCCTGAATGGCGGATCGAACAATCGTATTAGCAGAGGCGGACCAAGACCTGGATATGGCGTTCAATGTGTAAAAAAACTACCTTCACAAACAAACTGTTGATTTACTAGTAAATTTACTAGTAGCGATTGTGATTGTGAATTTAGTTGAAAATTGATACTAACAATGCTCACAAACAATATTTTCAGCTCACAACCCAGTTGTGACTAAAACATAAAAGCTCATTATTGGGGTCACATTGGGTCTCATGATTGTTATTGTGACCGGGAGCTTGTGGTTGTGGTTATAGGTTTGTGATTGTGAATCCGTGAGAGTGTTGACTCATTGTTTGTGGATGTGGGGGTTCGCTTGATGCATATATGCACAGTCTAACATGGGGTTATGTATTGATGCACACATATATGCATAAAGCCATAAACACACAAACTCACAAACTCACAAAGCCACAAAGCCACAAAGCCACAACTAACAACCCAATGCTCAGGATCACAAAACCGTAGTCTTAGTTCACAAGCACATGTTTTCAATCACTGGTTGATAATGATTGTGGGAGCGTTGTTTGCTATGGGTTCTTGTGGGGATTTTCTAGAGTAGGTATAGCGTAATGTATTTGGCAGAACTGAACAGAGAAGAAAAAAAAGAGGTATCTACAACAGACGGATTTCCTTAATAACCAGGGAAACTAGCTCTTCATCCCTCCCCAACAGCGAACGACTGGCAATCCAAACAATCTTCTCAACACATGGCGGAGACATCTTGTCCATAGCAGCAACTTCATAGTTTGGGTGCTGAAGGAGGTTGAGGATATATCGTTCGGTGAATGGGTCCTTGAGACGAAAGAGGCCACACATAATCTGGTGACATGTAGAGCGCCAGTTCTCCCAGCAGTGAGAAGGATTGTCGCAATGAGGATGGTGGCCAGCCAGGAGACCGGGCAGGTTAATAGCAAGCTGTTGACGGTGCCGACCTAGACGACCATGGAGCTTGTCGAGGAGAGTGATAGTAGCGTGACCAAGAAGGACGTGTTCCTCGACAGAGTACTGATCTGGTGAGACACGGGCAACCTCTGGGGTAGCCTGGCTGATCCAGTCGTCTAACTCGTAGACACGACCCAGGTAGAGGCGGCGGACGGCTGACATGTCACCCTCCGGAGAGAGGAGAAGGCGTTCAGACTCCAACGAGGCTTTGGCAGCACTGAACACCCAAGGTGCTTGGAATTTATGGGCGAAAGCAAGCAAGGCAAGGTGCCATTGCATGTCGCGGGGTACTGGCTGAACACTATAGCTGAAAACTAAGTTATTGAAAAGAAATTAGGCATAAAAATGAGCGGAACTTACTGTTGTGGGTACGCAAAGCTAAGAAAAGCTTGCCACTGTTCTGTTGGTGCAGACTCGTCCAAGGACCATGGCCGTGTGGCGGTACGCCCCTCTCCTTCAGGATCCGTGTCTCCACGGATGGAAAACATGTCCGCAAGTACCTCAGAGGCACGAGCAAGCACAATATAGTGTAGAACAATAATCTCTCCCCCTAGCTACAAGAACAGCAACGTTGAGCAAGAAAAAAAAGGAAAGTTGGTTCTGACGTACCTTAGCAAAAACAATCTGGTTTGAGAGCTCCAGCGAGACAGTCCCAACCAGAAGGCCATGATTCCATGGCAAAGGTGGGGGGGATGGCACCGTGGGGACCTCTCCGACTACCATTGCTTCTGCTGCCTGCTCATCGGGGGCAAATGATGGGGATAGAGCTGGGGAAGGGTTGTCCACCACAGTAGGAGCAGTGCTTGCGCCGAGTGAAGGGGAGGAAGGAGTGTCAACAGTAAGATCGATCTCCATATGTGCGGTAGAAAAAAACTAAGGCAAGTAGGCTGTCTGGATGTTCGTAAGGAGAGGTTGGAATGTTTATATATGGTCACGGGCAAGACATACAGGAACAATCAAGGCAAAATAACACCACAACATTATTCGTTGTTTACCTGCATCACATCAGACATTTGAGTATGGGTTACTATACTACACTCGTATCTATAGTATTGGCCCTCTCTTCATTGACCAGCTAATATGGTGTTCTGTTCCTGAAAATTGCCTTATGCGGACAGCATCCAAATTTGGGAAGCAGAGCGCTGGGCACTTTTAGGTAAGCAACATCCTATTGGTAGTTTGAAGAGCGTACCTCAGACTGAATCTCCAAGTAATTCAAAGAGGGTCAAAGCAAAGGGGGCATGTCGTGGCCTAAGGAGAGTGAAATAGTAGGGCAAGTTTAAGCAGAATATAAGGTTGCACAGGTTTTGCTTAAGCGGTTGGGCAAGACAACACGTGACCAGCAGGCTGGTGCAGCACACCGATTAATGTGTTGATCTTGAGAGTAGAGGGGACAAAGGACACAGTGAGCTTCTATGGAAGGTAAAAGCAATAATAAATACAAGAGTGGGAGCAGGAGACAGAACCTAGACTTCTGGGTTTGTAGCCCTCATGCAGCGCCGTATCACCAGCAGGGGTTTCAGTCGACAAGTTGACTCATGAGATGAAGTCCAACTCCCCATCTGACGGCTCTGGGATACCAAACATGGAATGGTAAGGGGATATATAGGGCGGGGTTGTTCCTACGAGTGTTTCCAATATATTGCTCTGCAGGATATCGATCACCTTCCCACTCATCTTCCCACAATCCATACCCAACAGGCACAAAAGATTCGGTGTCTGCCTCTTGAACCGCCTGCTGAAAAAGGATTTCTGTCTCTGTAGAAGTGAATGGAGATAGCTGGGAGGGAACTGGAACTGGAGGATGCCGAACATGCTTGTCTTGTTCCAAACGGAGTTGCTGCCTCAAGAATGACAATATTTCAAGCTCTTCCGGAGAGCAGCCGTCTGAAATGAGGTCATCTTCTGAGTCTGTGCTCCCAATACCCTGAACTATAGAGTCCTCCGGTAGTGCTCCTGCACCTCTAGTGCCCTCAGGCATTGGTACACCTGGTTGGTCGATGCCAAATACATGTGCGACGAGTTCGGGGGATAGGTCTGAGTATGGATCATCCTGCAAACCATCTTCCAGCTGGCCGAGAAGCCTCATATCCTGTCATTTGTTAAAAGTTTGTGAGCAATGTATACATAGACATATACATTTGAGACGTACCAAAGGGGTCTGGTCGTGTGTTCCGGAGCCACTGACCCCATGAAGATTCCACCACATCCGGAAGTTATCGATATCATGATTAATCTCAAGCAAGAAAAGCTGCTGAAGTAACCAAAGATGGTGTCTATTGGTTCGATCAAGACCGTGCATCTCTTCCAACCGGAGGAAGAAAGCTCGCCAAGGTCTAGCGAACTGTTTTCCAACATCTAGCCAGAGCCGCTCAATCCTTTGGTTATGTGTAGACCTGGAGTGAAACAGTTGTGTCACTTAGATTATCTAGGAAATCTTGGTAAGAAAACAACTCACGATCCCCACATATAAGACGCCCGATTAGTTCCCCTCATGAGGGTCATGAACATTGCCACCGCAATATTTTCCCCTCCCTGGTCCCCTCGGCACCTGCTAGGTAGGCCATATCTGTCCACAGCATCCAGGAAGGTTTCCAGTACAGTGGATGCCTTGTTGTTTCCGACAGCCTTCATTCCAACAATCTAATAAGTAAATGAGCAAATCGCCTTTGTGGGGAGCAGTGGAGCGGAACACACCATTCTGTCATAACCATCAATGAATCCATGAATAACAATACCCCAAGGTCCAAGTTTGTGGTGGCCGTCATTATGCCAAAGAGCATTGGGATGAGGAGACGAGTAAACACGCCGAACTATTGGTTTCCTAAGTCTTTGCTGGACTCCCAAATTGTCGACTTGCTTTAGCACGTCCAGTACTCAGTATTTTTGCACTCGATAGCCCTCTGATCTGAGATAGCTTCTCACAAATCGGTAGCCAGAAGTTGGGTGATCTGCTTTGTACGATCGAACAAGCTGCCGGAGCTCAGAACTAGGTAATTCTGAAAACCCATGCGACAGCCCATAATGACGCAGATTCTTGTACAGAGTTGGTCGAGAGACTTCCAGAGCTTTAGCCAAACGAGACACAGATATATTTCGAGATGAGTGAAAGGCTTCTTCAAGGAGGCCAGGGTCAATGATTTTGCTTGGTCGACCTGTGGCTTCAAACTGATGGAGCTGTACCGCGCCAGCACGAGGTGGGTTAATTGCCCTGAATGAAGAACTGGTTAGGTTGGGCATGGAACATTGTTGCAGGACTTACTTACTCATCTTTCAACTGCCCAACAACATGTTCCAGTATGGCAACACGTTCTGCCATTGCTCTGAGTAGTTTGTTGGCGTATTCGGCACCTAGCCCAAGCTCTTCAAGCCCTTCAATAGTGGCTAAGCATTCGGTTTCCAGAGTTCCTTTAATTATTTGCAGACGAGCCAAGTCACCGTTATGAAGCCTCACAAGATCTTGGGCTTTCTGGCAAGTTTTCTCAATGAACCGGTATCCAGCCTCAAACGCAGAAGTCCAAGCAGATTTCCCAGGTGGAGGGGGTGGAATTGGTGGAAAACAAGCAACTTCAGTTTCCATATAATATTTCTATCTGGTAATGAAGACAAAGAGACGCGTCTGATAAGCTTGGCAATGTTTGGGTATGTATTGTCTCAGGGTTATCATCCAAACAGTTAAGAATATATAAGGAAGGGCCTTCCATCCGATTTTTGCATTTTCACACCTCAAACCGTCTTTTTAACCTCTCCATCTTACTCCTTTCCTCACCCTCTATCTCTCTAGGTCCATCATCTACTGTCTTTTCCCTCTTCACTCTTTCATTTTTTCTCATCACTATGGCTCAACGACCTTGCCAGGTCCCTGGTGGATGTAAGGACCAGTGCCCAGATTTGGATGTTGATGATTCCAACTCTCGTCGTTGCCTCGCTTGCAATTGTCTGGCCATCCACCATCGAATTCCTGCATCCACGCCAGTTCCCCCATCCTCCACTCCTCCCACACCACCTCTTCTTTCCAATCCAGCCGAAGCACCAGCTGTTCCAACAGTTCTCTCTCGCTGGCGTACCACTTTGGATCAAGCACGCCAATCTCTTTCCATTGCTTCTGGTTCCAACAGTAGTACAACTCCCGTTGCTCCCTCACGCTACCCAACCACTTTAGGCATTGCCACCGCTCTTGCGCAGAAAGAAGTTCAATCTGGTTTTCGGTCATCCTCCAGTAGCTCCAAATCTCGATCTGTCTCTCTAGCAAAACCTCTGCCGCTGCGTGTTACCTCAGCAAAAGGATCCAAAAAAGCTCGGCCATCTAGGAAGGCACTTCAAGTGGATCCGGAGCCATTGTTTTTTGTTCAGGTTGCCTGTGTGATTGTAGTTCCCTGGGCCATTGATCATTTGACTGAGGTATGTATCAGATTCTCTTCTTTTCTCAATGTAGCTAATAATGTTTCTTGAAGGACTCGAACAATTCTGGTCAGCCATGCTATTCGATCCAGGGGTGTTCATCTCCTCGCCCTTTGCTCGAGGACCATTTGACATCTTATGGCTATTGTCGAAGCCACCAACCCCAGGATAAGCTTGAGCTAGATTGACGCCTGGATGCTGATCAGACTGCTGCCTGGGTCGCTGCGATATTCCCATCTTGCTGGAAGCAATACTGTCAGACGTTCCACCTCCCTACCACGAGCACCCCTCCCGCCAACTGGGTGATTCATCTGAAGAAGCGTCGTCTCCAGGTTTCAACCTTTGCAGGTCAAGTGGGAGCGACAATGGAGCAGTTGATTGAGGAAGGAAGTATGACAGGAGGCCGCCCGTTGACAAAGAAGATATATATTGGTGAGTAATATTTCAAGTGTCGCTTGCCTCTGTCTAATACTTTTCAGCATTTCCGGTCAGGCTTCGCTATGCAGATCCCAACCCAAAGTCATTGGCCAAGGGCAAGCGTCGGGCCAAGTCCATAGACTCTCTTGATGAGAATGAGAGTGGGGTAGATGTGTCAGACAATGAGACTGATTTTGGTACGTTGAACAAGTCTGCATCTCTGTCCACCACTCATAATCCGTCTGCATATAGGTAATGCAAAGAGGCAGAAGTTTGGCTCTCCCAACTCTGAATCTGAGACAGAAGCTGCGCACCATGAGACGACCAGCTTACCCCCACTGGTGGACGCTACACCCAGTGTCTCTGCTTCACTGTCCGCCACAGCTCTGGATGCTCTAGCCTCTCAGTTCCCACAGCCATCCCCTCCTTCTCCTACGCCAACTGACATTGAGGTTGATCATCAGGTTGAACATGCTTCCGCCAGCTTTTCAGCCCTGCTTCGTATTTCAGACCCACCATCGAAGGATGATATTACTAAGGATTGGTTGGAGTCGAAGGATACTGATAACCTTTCTGGTCCTGAGGAGTTTCTAAACAGTCAGAGGCGGTATGGAGGCGCATCCTGTGGTTCTGGGAGTAATCCTTTCCAGGAAGGCTATAGCTTGGATATCTAGTTGGTTTCGTCCTGTTTTCCTTCTTTTTTTCTTTTTTTCTTTTACTTTACTCCATTGTTAAGTCTTCGACTTTAATAGTCTGGTTTATGCCTCAACACCGATTAGATTCTTGCCATACCCTACATGGTCTACAGTAGATCATGTCGTCTCTTTGCCAGTATCTTACCCCTTAATAATCACTTCGATTTTTGTGCCTATATAACACATAGCACAAAGATAGTCGACTATAAACAGACTCAGGGGCATTTTGAATAAGATAGACACAAGAAACGAGAATGAATGCGTGGGCAATGCAAGGGTGTGAGTGTCGGAGCCAAGTGCACAATTAAGCGCCCACCTCTTAACTTCCCTTTTGACGTAGTCACTAGGAGTCTGCGAGAGGTGACTCAAGTGACGCCTGTCCTCTCGGTTGCACGCGCCGTGCAACGCGTTGGTGAGTAAGGTCAGCCTCGCGACGAGGGCTTTACTCACCCTCGGGTTCATCCGCCCCGTTGGCGTCGCAGTTATAACCCCGACGCTCACATGTCCTGGCTCGCGCCGAGCGGACTTTCCGGCACTCGAGCAGCCGGCGCGGCTCATTGGTGGGTGCATTCGTTTGAATGCGGATACCTACCTCTGACTGGATCCCGCCCGGCTCGTGCACGTTTCACAGCGCTGAACGCTGTGATATATACCCAGCGAGGAACCTCAACGACCCGCACTCGCTCCCCCTCGAGCTTCCTCGCTAGGTAAGCCCCGCGGGCACATGAGCGCTCGCGCGCTCGTGATTACCTCGTCAGACCGTACTGATAGTTGTCTTCTTCCTCGCTACCCTCCCACCGCTCCCGTTTTTGTGGGGATAGTGAGCGTGACAGGCACCATCTCGCAGCAGACGTTACCCTAGTCTTTCTCATCTTCTCGTCGTGGTTTTTTCTCTTAGTATAGTCTCCTAACCTAATTTTTACCTGGCTTGATTTTCCTTTCTCGACTCACGGTTTTTACCTGTACTAGTATCAGGACGCTGCCTTGGGGTATCGATTATATACGTGGCTTGTTTAATGTCTTAGGGTCTGTGTTCTCGGCTTAGTCTCGTGTCCGTGTGACTCGCTTGTGGTTTTGGTTCGTCTGATTATTCTCTCGTCTCGGTTCTCACTAGTCTGTACACTGCCTGCGAGTTGGGCCCGTCCTGTATTTGGAGTGCGGGCTGGCACAGCTTGGCGTACCCGGCCCACCCGCGCTCTCGATGAATGCACCGTCCTTGGCCCGGCCCCTTCGGGGCCGGCCGGCTCCGCTACTTCGTGTGACTTAAGGCCGTCCGGTTCAGCCTCCCGTTAAGTCTACGGCTAGAGGAGCCGTATCGCTGAACTCTGGAGCCAGTCCACTGCCTGAAGTGATGCACAAACAATGATCACGTGAATTCATCCCTCTTAAGGGAAGTTGGGACCAAACAAGTCCCCGGGGATGTTTTCTCTTTACGAGCGGACAGCAGTTTGCCGAGAAAACTTCCCCAGAGGATAATAGAGTGAAATGATTTTCACCATCCTCATCCACTCCAGTGGACAACTCCCCGGGGGTATTTTCTCTTTACGAGCGGACTGCAGTTTGCCGAGAAAATATCCTCGGAGGGGAATGGAGCGAAATGATTTTCGTCTTCTTCACCCGAACCAGATTTTTGTATTCCCGACTGGGAAGTCGATCTTACGTCGAGTCTGCCAGTATGTTCAACCTCGTGGTGATCGGACCGGTTGCTGACCGACCCCAGCTGCCGGCTCGACACCTTCCTTATCTGTCCGTGCTTATGGTTCTCAAATACGGGGATGCCGACTCAGCGATGACGACACTCAGCTCGCGATCAAAGTTAGTGGGCACCGACCTTCCCGCTCTCGCTCGCATGCAAGCCAGAACCCCTTGTCGCTCTGGGGCGGCTACTCTTCGTCAGCCGAGTTCGAGGGTATGAATTTCAAATGGCTGCAAAACTCGTTCTCACTCTTCTCACTCTGGCGACAGGACGATACACAAAAGCGTGCGGCCTCACGAAACGATGACGCACACCACGCACTTGGAATCGAGGGACAAGACGCTCGTGAGTCGACACCACGCTTGTCGCCGAATGTAGCAGTGAACCTGATATCATTGGTCCCAATTCTAGGCTGATGACGACAAGACCACGAGTGCCGCATGAGCGAAAAGAGGCGCCTCCAAGCGCTCAAGCGGGCCGAGGAGGAGCAGAAGAGGTGCGATCAGGAGCGTGGGGGTTGACCGGGCCAGACTGCCGAGCATGAGCCAGCCCACCGTTCCCACGACAGGCTCCTTCGTCCGGACGTCACGCACACGCGCTCCTCGAGTGTCGTGGTAGAAGGCCGCCCTACCTTTCCGCGTGTTCGCTCAGGCCCCCCGGTCTGTCGAGAAACCTGTCCGTGCGAAACATAGCCGGCCTAGCCATGGGTCGCACGAGAGCTTCGAGTTTATGTCGCCCAACGAGGAAGAACTTCAGCGGTCCACCTCTGTCGAGCAGCAGCGAGCGAGCGAACTCAAGCAATCTTATCTTTCTCAGGCTCGTGGCACTCTCCGGTGGGAAGAAACTCTGGCGACTGGAGATGCACACCACGAGGACGTCCCCCGGCCCGACAAGCCTCGCCGTCGAGAACACGAGCGTTGGTCTCGCGAGCTGCCGACTGGTACCGGAATCGACCCTCACCGTGCTCGAGACAAGACTTCACACCGAGAGGCACCCGCTCCCAACGGCCGTGCCGCAGAGGTGCACCTCCCCCGCGTCAAGAGTGCCGAGCGGGTAGCCCAGAGCGTCGAAACGTCCAGCGGCTCGATCGAAGAAGAGGTCCTCAAGCTCGAGCACGAGCAGGCTGCCATGGCTCCTCGTATCCAAGAGCTCCGCGCTGCCGCTGAAGCCGCCGCCAACGCCAACGCCGGTGTAGGCCCCAAGTCTACTCAGCCCGAACCCGATCGCAGACATGAACGGGAACGAGAGCAGAAGCCCAAAGCGGCAGAGCCCAACGTGAAGGTCGAAGCCCGCAAGCAACAGAACAGCGAGGGCGACGTTTTCAAGGCGATGCAGGAGCGGCTCCATAAAGCGGAGGAGCACAAGCCGGGAGATTTTGCATGCAAAGCCAAGCGAGCCGTGACTACGCCAGTTCTCGACCGAGATACGCCAATTGCATCCCCCGTGGCGCGTCTGGCACCGACTGGCGACTCAGAACCTACCGAAACCCGTGTTCATTTCGCTTCCGACAAACCGAGCGCAGAGCCTGCGCGGCCATCCATCCCGCGCGTTCGCACCCCTGGGCCGAAAATCCATACTCCTACCCGTGTCCGCACTCCTAGCCCGAGATCCCAGCTCCTCGGTTTCAGCGCGTCCGCTCGACACCATTGCAACCCCGGCGGACGTCCCTCTCAGTAACCCCATCGTGGACGCGCGACCGTTCAAGAATGCCCCTCGGTTTGCCGAGAAACCTGTTCGTGCGAAACGTAGCTGGTCTAGCTGTGGGTTGCGCGGGTGGTTTGAGTTTATGTCGTCCAACGAGGAAGACCTTCAGCGGTCTATCTCTATCGAACAGCAGTGGGCGAACGAACTCAAACAACCCTATCTTTCTCAGGCGGCCGGAGATGCACACCACGAGGACGTCTCCCGGCCCGGCAAGCCTCGCCGTCGAGAACACGAGCGTCGGTCTCGCGAGCTGCCGACCGCTGCCGGAATCGATTCTCACCACACCCGGGAAGAGATTCCACACCGAGGACCATCCGCTCCCAACGGCGGTGCCGCAGAGGTACATCTCCCTCGCGTCAAGACCGCCGAACGGATAGCCCAGAGCATCGTAACGTCCAGCACCTCACTCGAAGAAGAGGTTCGCTTTTGGGTTTACCCAGACTGTCTGCGGAAAGCTTGCCCCCCGTGTCACAGTCTATAGCATCGCCAACGGCTCGCTCATCATCCACGGTTATGCTTACGATCTCGCTGACTGGACCTCGACGACCGACGACGACATATGGCAAGGCCGTACCGGCGCGCAACCATGGGCACAACCGTCGCGTCCTCGACATCAAGCTCATACGGCAAGGATCTCCCTGTGCTACACCACACGTTTCCAGACTCGCCTGCTTTCCGCGCGACCCGCAACTCGACGTCGTTGCCGTATCAGGATGGGTCTGACTCAGGTGTCTATGGCATGGGTAGCTCGGGGCGCCATTCCGTAACCCCCGGCCGACTATGAACCGTTTAATTTCCCTCTCGCACACACGATATGCCTTGTCACGGCCTATTCCGAATCGATCGAGGGTCTACGCACGACTTTGGACTCGCTCGCGATGACCGACTATCCAACTCGCACAAGCTTATTTTGGTCATCGCCGACGGACTGGCCAAGGGCTCGGGCAATTCACTAACCACGCCCGAGATCGTTTTGAGATGATGACCGAGCTCGTCATTTCGCGTGAAGAAGTCAAGCCACACTCGTACGTGGCGATTGCCGACGGACACAAGCGACACAACTGGCCAAGGTCTATGCCGGGTTTTACAAGTACAATTCGGCGACGGTTGAGAGGAGCAAACAGCAGCGCGTGCCGGTTGTGCTTGTGGCCAAGCGTGGGAATCCGCTCCGATCCAAGGTACGATGCAACGTTGGGTTTTTACAAAGGTGGCTAATGACGTCACTGGCAGTGTTTGAATATTACATCTCGCACCATCTGACCAAGGCGTTTGAGTCCATGTTTGGCGGTGTGACCTGCTCGCCTGGTTGTTTCTCGATCTACCGTATCATGGCGCCCAAGGGCCAGTCGGGCTACTGGGTCCCGATCTTGGCGAAGCCGGACACTGTGGAGCACTATTCGGAGAACACCGTGGACACGCTACACAAGAAGAATTTGTTGCTACTCGGTGAGGATCGATATCTGACGATGCTCATGTTGAAGACGTTCCGAAGCGCAAGATGGTGTTTTTTCCCCAGTGAGTACCGCCGCTGTTTGGTTTGCGCGGTGTATTGACTTTATCATAGGGTCGTGTGCAAGACGATTGTGCCGGATACGTTTAGCGTTCTCCTGAGTCAACATCGTTGCTGGATCAACTCGACTATTTACAATCTGGCTGAACTCGTGCTGGCGCACGACCTGTGCGGCACGTTTTGCGTCTCAATGCAGCTTGTCATGTTTATGGAGTTCGCCGGCACGCTCGTCCTTCCCGCTGCCATTTCGTTTACGATCTATCTGATTGTTAGCGCCATTATTCCGTCGGATGGTCTCCCACCGGTTATTCCGCTCATCCTGCCCGGTACCATTCTTGGTCTGCCCGGTCTGCTCATCGTCGTCACGTCGCACCAGG
Source organism: Ceratobasidium sp. UAMH 11750 (assembly GCA_019677335.1). NCBI lineage: Eukaryota > Fungi > Basidiomycota > Agaricomycetes > Cantharellales > Ceratobasidiaceae > Ceratobasidium > Ceratobasidium sp. UAMH 11750. Next base: position 3,685 of record WSLM01000516.1, on the reverse strand, counting down.
TTGCATACCTTGGTTGGATGATTGTCTACCTCTTCTCGCTCCCCATCTGGAACTTGGTCCTTCCAGCCTATGCCTTTGGCATTTCAATGACTTTTCGTGGGGTCAAGTGCGTATGGTTGCGGGTGAAAATAAGGAAGCTGGACACGGCGACAAGGAGGGCAAGTTTGATAGTTCGCATATTATCATGAAATGCTGGGCCGAGTTTGAGCGTGGCTATCGGTTCCGCATGAACGGTGGGATGCTGAACATTCCGGGCAGTCGTGATTCGTACGATGTTGGATGTAATTCGCCAAAGCGGGAGAGCAACCGGTATCCGATGGGCAGCACCGATGAGACGTACTTTTTGGGTAACAATCCTGCGAGCGCAAGGGATGTGTTGATTGAGCCGTCATCGATGCGAGGGATACCAACTCGCCGCTTGTTATGCTCCCGGTGCCGTTGGCTGTCGTGTCTCGTCCCTCTGGTTCACCGTCTGGATTCCGTGGTGGACCGAGGGATGACTCGCCAGCACCAAGTGTGCCGCCGTTGCCTGGAGCATCGAGGATGATGGCTGGTGCAATTCGGTTGCCGGACATCCATTTAGTGTACTTTTGCTCGGGAACAAGAGTTGCCTTGCAGGAAGGGGAATAATACGTAGATGTACTGAAATGCTTTTTACCTTACGTCTTATGTTGTATGTATTGGAAATTATCTTCCTTGCTCAAACCATCGACCACCATGAACCAGTCCACTAAGAGTACCCCAAAGCCAAACCAAGTGTACGTGTCTAGAAGCCCAACTTGATTGTGCCCGTGGTGATTGATGGTTGGTTGGCAGCAAGGACCATCAATCAGTCCGTGTTGAACTCCCCAAGAGAAAAAAAGCGAAGCTGTGAGTATGTTTTGCACTCATGGGTAACATACCTATTAAACTGACTACCTACTAGTGAGACACTTTTCAAAATGCTCGACGTGTTCACAAAATCAACTTCCAATGCATTTGAAACAGCCAAACTCTCGTCTGCCTCACCCAACGCCGCTATCATGGCAGCAGTAAGCCCGTATCTCACTGGGGATTCGGACATCGTGTAAGCCACTCCTATTATCTTATCTATTGAAGCCTTCCCTCTTACTTGTTGACATGTACAGTGAGCACTGGGTACAAATGGCAGCCCTCGACGATGCCATTCTTGCAAAATATGAGCCTAAGGATCATCTCGACGCTTTGGAGAGACTCAACCTGGATTTGAGCACCGAGAACGCGAAGCAAGCAAAGGGAAGGTAAGCACAGTCACTAGAGTTAAGTGCTCGGCCTTCCACATTCTCATATATTTCTCAGGAATCTCACCAGCAAGACTACATTGCCTGGAAAGGAACCTGACCAGCCTCCAAGCTTCGGTAAAGACATAGGGCAGTAAGTAAATCTATGGTTTTATTTGAACTATATTTGACATTTGAGTGGGGCGCTGCCAACCAGGCAGCCATCGCTTCGGAGGTCTGAGCGTACAATCAAGCCAGTTACAAACAACCTTCCAAAGTACGTAGCGTTCAAGCATCAATACTTGAAATGTATTTACACCAGTAACAGGATTATTACAGCTCCTCCACCAAAGCCAGAGCCAGAACCACTTGAAGAACGTCCAGCAAACTCCCACCCTCGCCCATCTCTTAAGCGCTCGTTTGAAACAAAACTCACAACAGAAGACCGTACTGACATCAAGGCAAAACGAGTCCGTTCTGTGGAGTTTAATAAACCAGCTGGGACGAACACCAACTCACAAGCTAATAGTCTTGCTGGTGGCGACCAAGATAGTAGTGAGTCGATTCTATTTCCAGATAGTTGCTGACTAATTCCACTTTTATCCAGTGGTTGGCTATGGGGAAGAGAAGGCAGATAGCTTTCAAGTATCAAACCTACCAAAAACGTGAGCATATATAGATACTATTCTGTGTCTCTGTATCCTAACACACACACGACAACAGGGCTGTCAAAACACGGAGCATTGATGCCCGTGCTCAGCGAAAGACCATCTTAGCTCTTAAGCATGCTGAATGTGTCTTGTTTCAGGCAGCGTCTTTTGTCAGTAAGTAATATTTTTAATATTTTCACTTGAATAACCAGTACTATTGAGCTCTGTTACTAGTTCGCTGCGATGGTACCTTCCAAGAGAGCATTGGTGCTACTTTGCCCACGTACGATGCAGAACACGTCAGCGATTCTGCTAAGGCAGCAGGGGAGTCAATTGAGAAGTGGTGCGACGCAAACAAGCTACCGCTTTTTGCAGACTCCAAGCTGGTTGAACTCCCTGACGTACCGTTCACCCTTGTCGATTGCAAGGATAAGGTACTCCTTGTCAACCTTCCTGGTTTTTACAGTGAGCATGATCGTGTACGTGTCTCAATTGTTGGCTCCATTCATCTTGCTCACATTAGCTCAGGAGATATTCACGAATGAGCTCTTAGATTTGCGAAGCCGTTTGCATGCTAGGGTTGACCAGGCTGATGTTAATGGTCGTGGTGACCCTGAGTCCTATGTAACACGTCCTGACACAGTCAAGTATCCTACGGGATGCTTGAACTTCGCTGCCTGGGTTTCCGACGGCCATGTTCTTGTTGAGTACCCATTCACCCCATTCTTATTTCATGTTAATTAACTGTAGTTCAGCAAGAAGAAAGTCGGGTTTCTGGGGATGCACTTGGTGGAGGAGTCCAGCGCTTCACCGACATCCAGAACCATTTCCATTTCGTCCGGTTTTTCACCATGCTCCTCAACTACGCTCTTTTCCGATGCTTCCCTGAAAGCTACAAGGCCCACAATATGATGCGAGCTTCACTTAAGCAGAAATTCCCAGGTGTCAAGGCCATTTCAGCCAACAATCCAAATATGATGTCTGGTACAGTTCTTTGTCTCGTAATCACGTTACTGGTGTGATATACTTATATTTTCCTTTCCTTTCATTTAGGAACTTCCTACATCTACAATCGGAAGACAAACTTGCATACAGATCACCGTGAAGGCGAGAAGGGGATTTCTCCATTGGTGGTTATGGGAGACTGCAAGACTGGGTACTTGGGTGTCCCTTGTGTGCGCATTAAGGTTAAGTATCTTCCGCGTACCTTGGTGTTTCTCCGTGGTCGACTCCTTGACCACAAGGTCATGGAATGGGATGGTGAGAAAGATGGGAATCGCATTTGCTTGGCTCACTTCAATCATGAAGATGAGTGGCGTAATTCTGGTATTTCATCCATCTGGTAGTTTGTTTGTGATATTGTGAACTTAATATGTTACGGTGTTATGGCATTGTGGCATTGTGGTTTTCTGGTATTGTGATGTTGTGGTAACTGTAGTGTGGCGTTGTGGTGATGTACTACTTGCTATTATGGCATTGTGGTGTTGTGGTAATATGGTGTTGTTGGGTGTGGTATCCTGGTGGGTGTGGTTTGTATGTTTGTACACAAACAATAAACATAAGCAACAAACAAGGTTTTTATCCCACAAATAATTTAGCCCTTGGTTGTTGTGCTCACAACCAGGCGGTCACTTGTGATCACAAAAAGTCATTTGTTTGTTTGTTAGTGCAAAAGCTTATGATTGTTGTGTTAATAGTTTTTTTACATTCTGAACGCCATACCTGGAGACTGGAGTTCCACTCATAACCACGACAACCATACGCTCCTTAGCTCCGAGCTCGGCTGAAATATGGCGG
>WSLM01000515.1:0-15495 GCA_019677335.1 Ceratobasidium sp. UAMH 11750 | reverse complement strand
GTAAGGGGGTACAGGGCATTGCAAAAGGGGAATATCAAGTCATAATTACTTCGCCGGAACGTCTGCTCGGGTACAACGAACTGCACCCGATCATAATCCAGCTGAGCGTGGAAGGCTGGAACAATATCATCATAATCAACGACTGCCACTGCATCTGCATTTGGAGCAATGAGTTCTGCAAGACTTATGGACTACTGGGGACACTACGTATCTTTCTGCTGCCTGGTACTCCGTTTTGCGCTGTGACGGCGACGACAACAAAATCGATGCGCGAGCAAATCCTCAGCTCGCTGTGGTATCCCGACAGCTACTTGTTTATCAACCGAGGCTATTGGAAGCCAAACCTGTCGTGGCACGTCCATCGGATGAAGGGCGGTGATGGGTCTGTGGCGGAAATCAGACTTGTCCAGGTTGTGCTTTAGAGGTTTTATATACTTATAATTGCTTTAAAGTGCTATAAATCCACATAAAGTAAATGTCAAGTTTGCTGATGTTCAAGTGTTATCAGCAAGTAGAAAAGGTTGAAATGAGAAAGAAAGACTCACTCGAGGCGGCAATCCGACGTCACGAACACGCATTTACACCAACGATCAGCATGACAAAAGAGGGAAAAGACAGTGGGGGATTGGAAGAAAACGTATACGATGGAAGAGAGGCGAGTGGTGAAGACACAGTCAAGTATCGAGAAGGGAAAAAAGAAGAGATGTGCATAACGGAGGTGACGACGACGCAGAAGAAGACGCGGTTGAAACGGCTCGCCAATGCCCGGGCTAGTTGGTATTCGTTAGCGACGAATAACGAAAGGATAAGGTAGGTAAGACGAAAAGGTAGCAAACGAACCTTTGCAACCGCCCCAACGACCGATGACAACTTTTCTGCATCGAGAAACCATCCAAGGATAAGAGACGACAGAACGAGGCCAGAGATTGATGCGAACGAGTGTGGGGGAGAAGGACGAGGGGCGTGCTTGCATACGACTAAGATTGGTAGAGAACATTAGTTACGAATATGATTGGGATACAAAGGAAGAAAAAGAAACGAACCTAAGCCTTCACGTCGGCGAGGAATTGCTGGAGGTCCTCGAAGTTGAAGTCGGCACCGGGGAATTCGGCCTTGACGAGTTCGCGAATCCACTCGAACAGGGTACCGTAGGTAATGTCAGAACCATCGGTACCGTAGTTGGCGCCGCCAGTGAGCAGCGCAACGAACTCTCCCTTCGCAGAAACGATCAAGGATCCGGAGTCTCCTCCCCTGGAGAAACTGCCCGTTTCGTCCTCATGGGAGAGGATTGGGACCTCGACTGAATCCTGGTTCCCGGTGGGGAAGTACCTGCGAACGAAGGAATTGAAGCGACTGAGAGTGCCGACGGTGGTGTTAGTGGTAAAGCCGCATTTGAGGACACGGCGAATGGGATCTCCTTGCCCGTTCAAGGAGTTGGGGTTGTTGACCTGCTCGGCGCTGAGCATGCCCCTAAGAGGGAATCGACCGTGATCCGGATATTTGAACTCCGACGGGACGTCGTCGCGTCCGTAAAACAATTTCTTGAGTTTCGAAGGAGGCATCTCCGGTCCTGGAAAGAAAGACGTAAATATGTCAGTTCAGAACGGTGTCCAAGGGAAAAAGAGACGAAGGGAATTGCAATTTCACCGAGGCTCAGAACGTTACCCTCAAAGTTCTGGAACTTCTTCTTGTACAATTCGACCACGCATAGATCGCGGGTAAAGCCATAAGGATCGACGTGGACTCCGAAACGGGGGGCCCACCGTACAAAGCCGATAGTCCTGTCTTTCGGCTTGCTCCACTTCGTCTTCACCGCAACGAAGAAGGTTTTCATGTGTTCAATCCTCTCGAGCGTCTTCCTCAGCTCCTCTTCCCTCTCGAGCAACTTGGCGTCTAGGTCGAGTCCGTCCTCGATCTTGGTTTTGAGCGTGGCAATTTGCTTCTTCAGAGGCTCCACCGTATCGACGTAGTTATCGATCTGGTCCTGAATGGAAGCCAGATAGTTGGTGAAAGCCGACGTTCCCATCAAGAGTACCTCCTTCTTCGGACCCGAACCTGACGCGGTGAGGTTAGAGTCAGAAATCGCGCTGGGAGTCGGTCAAGGAGAAACGTACCGTGATACTTGTAGGTCCGGTTGTCTTCGTCGAGCGGAAAGAGATTATGGCGAACAGTAACAGCATAGAGAGTGTTCCCGACGTGGAAATAAGGACCCATAGTCCCTTGCATCGGAGTATTGCTGCCACAGATTGGGAGACTGAGAAGAACGGATACGTTGTCGGCGATATCCTTGAAAGCGTCACCGTCTTCGGCGTGAGGGAAGAGGGCTGGGCCGTGGCCGCGCAAGTGCTTAAAGACAGACTCGCGGAATGCAATATCGACGTCCTCGACATTGAGCGAGTCGAGGTAAGCACGGATCTCCTCGCAGCATTTACGCGCGTCGGCGCCGGTGAGACTGCCGGGAGTCGTACCGACCCAGATGGTGGCGTTGGTATAGTGACGCTTGCCGTCTTCAACGGGCTGGATGCGCGCTATATCGTCATAGGAGACAACTGGCTCTTCTTCGGCCTCGTCCTGGCTGTCGTCTTCATCGTCATCGTGGTCATCGTCCTCCTCGACTTCCTCGTCCGCCGTCTTGTCGAGCCAGGTAAATCGAACAAAGTCCACAGACGTAATGGAGACGTCACGGTTGTCGAGCAGAGTGACCACCTTTCAGAAGAACGTTAGCCTACAGAGGTGATGCATTTAACGAAAAGGTCACGCACATGGTCGCGAATACTGTCCCACTTCCCGCTCTCCCCAAACTCGTGATCATCCGGGACTGGCACGATCCGCATGTGGCGAGTGTAGGCCTCAGGGCCGGAAGGCTCTTCGAACTTGTCGGAGGAATCGCGGTAGATGAGCACAGGACCTTGGCCCTTGGGACCTACACCAGCATAATAGTTCGCGGCCTCGTAAGTCGAGATCACGTCAGCGGTAGACACTGTCGTAATTGGACTAGAGAGAGGAGCGTCTTGAGACCAGGTACTTTTGTTGGCGGATGAGCCAGTACTGTCCTCAGAGGACGAAGCAGCGAGCTGGGGAGCCTCGACGAGATTCTTGAGGTCATCTTCGGCAGGAACATCACCGCTGTGCACTAAACAGAAAGCACGGCGAAATGAGTAAAAATATACATAGAAAAAATCAAGAAAGTAACTCGCAGTTGACCTGTCCCGGAGCGCTGTCGAATGGTGCAGACATTGTACGTAGAGTTGGTTTTTCAAAGATCAAGTTTCGGTGAGTGAGCTGGAAAGTAGCAGAGTGGGTTGAGGGAGCGAGAGAAAGGGGAGAAGTGTCAGCTTTTTATAATTCGAAACACGACTTCGGTAGGAGTGGGCAGGTCGAGCTGCAAAGGTTTGTTTAGCCTTGTCTGTCGGCCTTTGATGAGCCCTGATGCACGTCATCACGTGAGCGAGTGAGAGTTGGGATTACGCGCCGTACACATTCTTGCAGTTGTACGCAGTGCCCAACCCGAACTAATTCTTGGTAGACAGTGAGTGCAAACTACATCCTACCCTTCCTCGCTACTAAATCTTCGGTGTGGATTGGGTTCAGAAATAAATTATACATTAAATTTGTTCTTGGGTTTTGCATCGTCCCAAAGCCTCAAGCCGTTGTTTATATCTGCTGCAGTGAGTTTGACGTGTCTATGCTCGATCTGCTAACCCCAACAATCTACAAGTTTCCCACCGGACAATGGCCACGCTTGTCCAGAGAATGCCCAGCTCGCAGGCCTCGCTCATCCTTTCCGAGCATCCATCGAATCCACTCCAAGTTGGCTCATCCGATACCGCCAATGCCGCCTATGTCCGTCAAGCAAAGCTAAACGCTAGCGGGAAGAGCAGAAGAGTCTCTCGAGTCATCTACGGTGGCCCTACACCTCAAGCTCGGCCACGCAAATCTAGGCCGAGCCGAGGGATAGGCGAGGACGAGAGCAGCGACGATCTCCGGGTACGCCGAGTCGTTAGGAACGATGTAGAAGATGAGACTTCGGGGGAGATGGATGCTGAAGCCGAGGACGACCTAGACCAGGAGGATGCCCCTATGAACGACCTGGATGCTGCTGCAGACTCGACCGGGCTAGTCGAAGCTGCACGTATCGGCGAACCATCCGAGCCCGACGATGACCCGAAAACAGAAGGCCTCCCCGGGATAGTTGAGCCTCGTCAGGCTACTAGCAACCCGTTCTACATATCCGACGAGGGCGATGGGGATGTCACTATCACGTTTCCGCACCTAGTAGGGGCGTTGGAGGACGAAGTGGGAGACGAGGATGCGGAAGGAGAGGATGATGAAGAGTACCTCAATGCAACGGAGCAGAGGCAGGAGGTCGCCGAGGTCGTCGGCGAACCCGAGTCGGAGGACGAAGAGCATACGCTCTCGTACAAGGAAGATATGGAGCAGTCTTACATCAACAACGAAATACGAATGCTGAAACAACGAGTTCGCGGGTTGGAGGGGCAGTACCATTTGGTAGACCGCCTTGGCGAAGGTAAGTGGCCATTCGTATAAAAACGTTCTCCAGCTAACTCAGTACATAGGTACCTTTTCATCCGTCTACAAAGCCATCGATCTCCACTTTGCAAACTACGATAATCAAGAATGGAATGGCTCTGCTGGTTACGCAGACTACCCCCTTCTATCAGCATCCAAAGCTTCCTCCTCTAAAACCACCTCGGAGTATACCCCAGCCTTTTGCCAAAAAAGCAAATATTTTGTCGCAATCAAGCGTATTTATGTCACGTCTTCACCCCAACGCATCGCCAACGAGATTGAGCTAATGGAGGCCACGCGAGGATGCCGCCACGTTAGTCAGTTGATCACTGCATTCCGTGACGAGGACCAGGTCGTATGCGTCATGCCATACCACCGCAGCGTTGACTTTCGAGTACGTGTTCTAGCTACCAGCAGCTTTCCCTTCTAACGCGTCCCTCAGGACTATTTCCAGAACTTCCACATCTCCTCTCTCCAAACCTACTTTCGCCACCTCTTCCGTGCGTTGCGCGATGTTCATGCTCGAGACATCATCCACCGAGACGTCAAACCGGCCAACTTTTTGTTCAACCCTGGAGACGGCCCAGACGGCACAGGGTGGGGCGTGTTGTGCGATTTTGGGCTGGCACAGGTACATGAAACGCGCATACATCCGCCGTATTTGTTTTCTAACGAAATACTATTTCATAGCGGGTAGAATACCACGAACGAACTCAGTGTTTGCACACGGCGCCTACTCGAGAACACCCTCACGGCCAGCGCTTAAAGCAGAGTGTGCACGAGACAGAGGCGACCAAGCGGAAAATGCTGGCTGTGCGCAAGAAGGCGGAGGGTGCGAGCTCCAACATTGGATACAAAACCGAAGACCTAAGGTTAGACCAAGTGCTACTCCATGTCTTCAGCTAACCACTCGACGTCAGGCCTCGTGTCAAGGCGAACCGAGCGGGGACGAGAGGATTCCGTGCACCAGAGGTGCTTCTCAAATGCGAGTCACAAACCGTTGGTGCGCAAACGTACACTGCTCATCTCGGAACTTGGCTGACACATCCATTTCTCGTCATCCCTTGATTTGACCGCATTGATCCAACCTTCTCTGTTGCAGCGTTGGATATCTGGTCTGCAGGGATCATACTGCTCGCGTTTCTGAGCGGCAAGTTTCCCTTGTTCAATTCGAACGACGATACAGAAGCCTTGGCCGAGATCGCCGCGATTGTTGGGCGCGACCGGATGGAACGATGCGCGCGGTTGCATAGTGCGTGTCTCGTTTATTTTCCTCGTGTTTCCCCCCTCGCCTCGCTTGGAATCGGTTGAACTCTAGACTTAAGTCGGGCTCCAGCCTCGTCCTTGTGATTTCAGGCACTTGTGCTGCGGATGTTCCTGCGGTTTTCCTCGTCCCTGCCGCCCTCCACCCCGCTCCACATCTCGATCCGCAGACTGACCCCGTTCCACACCAGACCGTACATTCCTGTGCAACATTCCATCGGCACTTGAATCCAACCTGAAGTGGGCCGAGCTCGCCAAAAAGTTGAACCCGGGCCTGTACGAGCCGCCAGCCGAGTGCGAAGACAAGGACCGTAAACGACACAAGCCACTCATCGACGAAGCTCTCAACCTACTCGAGCAATGTCTAGCCCTGGACGCGACCAAGCGGATCACCGCGCAAGCCGCGCTACACCACCCGTTTCTGAGTCTGAAACCGGTCAAACCGCAAGGCGCGACGATCCCGCTCTTGGATCAAGACCAAGCCGGGATGCCGTCGGATGACGAGCTTGCGCCGCATCCGCCTGGCCAAGGTGTCTGTGCTTCGCTCCACTGGCTCGACGCGACGGAAGAGGGTGCTGCCGGGCATATGTGGGGTGTGCAGTTGCGTGGAGGGAGTACGGAGCTTGTGCGTGGGGATGATCCTAGGGCACGGTGCGTTGGGCGCAAGCCGTGTCAGTACCATGTTGGATGGAAAGCATGGGAGGGCGTTGGGGAAGACGACTGAATGCTTTTTTTGTTCTTTTTTTGTGGGTAGATGATATTACTGGATCGCATGTAACGTTATTGCTGTATGAGTAGTGGTTAATACTATTTGCTGGTCGGGCAGATTGCTGCATTGGGCAACCCCGAGTGCATAGTCCGAGTCGGACCAAAGATGCATGCGTCGTGGTCCAGGTTCTGAGCGACTCGAGTCTGTGAGCGTGCGGGCTCTGAGACGCAAGGCGTGTGTATGCGGGTGGGCTTCATCTCTATTGCCCCCTCATTCCCGATGTTATTCCTCACCTTTCACGCCAAGACGTCCAAACCCTTCATTCACCGAGGGCTCATCACGTCCGTTATTGGATCCATTCATTAATCCCTTTTATTTACTTCCAGAACCCCAAAGTACAAAATACAGGATGTTACAAGCAGGTATATGATGCGTGTATGTGGATCGACAACGGACGAAGAAAACGGGGTATGGATACGATGTTACAACCGAAAGCAAGGCGTGTATAACGAGAACGATAAGAATAAAAGAAAAGTTTATATAACCCACAAAGAACGCAAGCCAAAACTCAGATGGTGCACTTGATGGCGTTCCAGCCATTCACGAGCGCCGCAACCCGTTCTTCCATGCTCCGCCGACAGAGCACACATCGCAAATGTGCGCCGAGAGGGACGAGCGAGCTGGCGAGGGTGTCTGGTCGACCGTCGACGACGACGTATGCACATGCGAGTGCCCATGCGCGTGCGAGGGATTTTTGGGCGTCGAGGTCGCAGTCGGCGCCGGGGGACGGGAGGTGCGGGACGGGTGGAGGGAGGAGAAGGCGTTTGAGTGCGTCGGTGCGACCGAGGTGAAGGACTGGAACGCAAGTGTTAGCTGGTGATGTGATGAATGGGTAGTGAGGACGTACAAAAGAGACGTTTCAGGTAGATGGGACCCATTTGTTGGGCGAGTTCGTCGGTGATGTCGCTCAGAGGCCCCGAGAGAGTGAGGGTGCTGATGGCGACGGCGAGCGGCTCGATGGCGTACTGGGCGGCGAGCGCATACATTGGAAGCGGGTCGACGGCCGCGGCCTGGACGAGGAGCATAAACAGCTCGGAATGGGGCGTGACAAACGCGTGGATGTTGTACCCCAGCGCTTGGAGCGCGGGCAAGACGGCGCGCAGGACGGATGCAGAGGGCTGATACCGCTGGACGGGAAAGCCATAGACGAGGTGCAGCACGACGTTGAGGACGTCTGCGGGGTAAGGCACGACGATCAGCAGCGGGGACGCGCCGAGGTCGAGGCCGGCCATGGGCTCGCTCACGTCGACCTCTTCCATCGGATCCTCGTTGGTCTCGGGGACGAACCCGCCAAACTGGTTCGACGACTCGCGGAGGAGGGTAGACCGGTGTGCGTAGAAAAAGACGTTGTCGGTCGCAAAGAGCACGAGGTCCGCGTCTTGCATGTCGCGCTCGCCGAGGTGGAAGCGCGTCGAGATGGACACGAGCGCGTCGTCGGCGGCGGGGGCGGGCGAGGCCATGGCGGGGGCAGCGTCGAGCTGGGGAACGTCGGCAGACGCATACAGGGTGGGAGAGGTGGTGGTCATGTCGGTCATTGTCAGGGGGGGTGCGGAACAGCGTGCGGGCAGAGTACATATAAGTAACTCGGAATTCAGCTGGGGATCGACCGCAACTCGGGATCACGTCGTCATTGCGGGGCCGCGAGACAGGGCACGTGAGCGCCACTCGCCCCACATGGCTTATGCTCTTGCTCTGACGTAAATACTTGCCTGAATCGTTGTCTATGATGTCTTTGCTCTTCGGAACTAGCCCAGGGCACCGGGCCATGACGCGGTTCATCTGATTCCAGGCCAGTCCAGTCGCAGGGGGCATTCCCGAAAGTACGGTTTAATAGGAAACCTGTTGGAAACCTAGCTAATCTTCCCCCTGTGTTCATCCAGCAAAGTCCATATATGCGTACTGGAATCCACCTGGCTAGCTGCGTTGCGTCATAACGCGTCTATATAGGTGTCTGATGGTCTGTAGCGGGAAACGATTGAGGGAAATATCTGGAATCTGGGCCTGGATCCTTACGGGAAGACTTCAATGACGTACTGCCCCTTGTCCCATGGCTGCATGCTCCACTTCAATCACGCGAGGGGCCACGTGTCCGCGCCTCGACGTAAAAACCGAATTATACTTTGTAAGTTTGTATCCAAGCCAAACCGCATCTCGGAACGTAAAGCCGTGGTCTCGCCCGTGCTTCCCGCAATGACGCCCGAGAAGCCCATCAGAGCATGCGCGAGTCGGCCGTCGCTCGCAACCACATGGTCGACAACAAAACCTGATGCTACCTTTTTTTAAGCCAGTCTCGAACTCGAACTTGCTGGAGCCGGGGATTTGCATACCGGACGCGCTCCATCCTGATTCGAAATGTCATTGGAACACGAATGCACGCTAATATGAACTTGGCCTGCGCAGCAGCATACACACGCCTCGGAATCCTCTCGCCCCCTAACCCATCAACCTTGCCAGACAGCTCCACCCGGGGCAGTGTAGCTCGTTAGGCCGTTGTAGATGTTCACAGTGATTCCTGGGTCCGACCCTTTGTATGCGCCCGGCAACGCAATCTTGGGCGGCGACCCGCTCCCTCCTCCCATCACCGTAATCTGTGCGCACTATACAGCCCACAGCCCCCATCAGCAAGAGCTGGCGTCCCAATATCACAAGAACTCACTCCGATATAAAATTGCGCCTGTGAGCAATAGTAAAAAATGGGAACAAGACGTCATGGCCTGAATCTGGAACTCGGCGGGTTTGCTTACCCCAGGGTACGACTGTGCAACGTGCAGCGCGATAATCTCTCCTCGGATGAGGTAGTCACCGCTCGGAAGGCTCTTGGGGATGATAAACGAATGCTTCCCGCCGTTTGCGTTTACCTAGCGCAAGGGTCAAGTCGGGGGCGGAATCGAGTCGGGTTATCCAGTCAGCTGGGCACTCGGGCCGAGACAGGGGAGCAACGTACAACATCCGTGGCCCACGTCTGCGCAGATGCCGAAATCAGACCCGACGAGTAGAGCTTGGTCCATACCGTGCCGCTGCCGTCAAACGACGCGGCCGTCGAGGGGGCCTTGGCGATATAGACTTGCACGCTGTATGCGCTAGGTAAACATTGTGCTCCAGGCAAGTTGGCGGGCCCACTCACGGTCCCTTGTGCCCGCCTGAAATCGCGTCCTCACCGGTACGCTGCGCATGCTGGTGCCACTCGAGCGTAATATTCGTCCCAGCCGCAACGTTGGCCTTGGTGCCCGTCGCAGACCCCGTAAGACCGCCGACGTTGCCTGTCCATACCACTCGGTACAGCATCTCCACGCGGGAACAACGCACTCACATCGAATATCGGTGCTCGTCACATCCGTGACCGGGTTGTTATTAGGCGGCACACGCAGGTACGTGTTCTGCCCCTGGTCGACCCCGTTTACCCACAGGTACTGCATGGTAACTATGGTTGCAACGCTAATATAAGCAAAAAGCTCCCCAACACGAGACGTACAGTGTCCGAAAACACTCGGTACCAGAGCGAGTGCGACTGCTGCAAACTTCATGTTGAATAGAACGTCGAATGTACTGCCGACGATGCGTTTCTCCCTCCCAATACGCTGTCTTATATCTCCCGACACGTCCAAAATTAGCACCCATACGGCTCGCTCACCGACACTTTTAGCAACCCCCTCGAGTTTCTCCCAGGCGACGCCGAGGTTGCAGCGTTCGTGACACGGTCACCAGGCCCGCCGATTACCATACGCGGCCGCAAATATGCAGTCTTGGCGCATTGTCGGAAGCACGCAAGCGGAGAAGCCCCTCTGGTCGCGGGAGAATGATTGGTAGAGCATGGCTCGTAAGTACAAACGGAGAATATTACGGCAGATAGCTATTGTGATTGCTGTTAACAATCAAGGATTGCTGTCGCGACTGGCTTAGCCAACTCACAAAGAAGCGGCGCAGCACCTGCTTAGTATCTCCTTCTGTCCCCCCTATCCCTCTCACTCCGCCTATCATAGTCACGGTCCCGGTCTCGACGTCTATCTTTATCCCTGTAGCCGTCATCACGTCGGGAATCCCCGTCTCTTCTCCTACCCCCACCATCTCTCTCCTCGGATCTCCGATACCGTTCTCTATCTCTCTCCCGACGCGCAGGCGGGCTCCGACTTCTCTCCTCCCTCGCGCGTGATGTGTGGTCAAACACCATACCAAAGCCCCCTCCGCCCCGTCCACTGTCTTCCTCTCGGTACCGCCTCGTCGCTTCGAGGTCGTCCCGACCCGCAAAAGAGCTATCACCGTGCTTGTTGCTGCGTTTTGCCATCTTAGGATTGTTGGACCAATGGGTGTTGAGTCGGGAGACCGATTGCGAGCTAGGGGGTAGATATTGCGTTAGAATGTTGCCTGTTCGCGCGATGCATGTGCTTACAAGTCTACCCATATACGACGATCATCTACCAAGACGTTTTGCATCTTAAAGTAAGCCTAATCCAGAGCGTGTCAATAACTAGAACAACCAACTTCAAACGCAACATACCTGTTCTGCATCCTCTCGCTTATCAAACTCGATAAATGCATACTGCAAAGAATCCCCAGTCTTCTTATCCCTAATAACCTGGCAACTCATAATCACTCCAAACCGGGAAAATATCAACTCGAGATCCTCGTCGCGGGTCACCGGGTTCAACTTGCACACAAACAGCACGTTCTCCGGTGGGCGCACATTCGCAAATGGCAGGTCCCCGACCATTTCAAGCGTTAGAGCGCTTGCAGCCGCTGCGCGCTCGCGCCGCTGTTTTTCGGCTTCTTCCTCGGGGAGTTCCTCGAGCGGATCTTCGTCTTCGCCGATGCGAGTATTGGCCCCGGTCAGGTCGGGTGCTTTTGTAGGTTCTTCATCGGGAACGACGAGACCTGGCGGGTCGGGGAAGGGATCGTCTGCGGAAACCAAGCGTTAGAGGTGTTTAGGTGCTATGAGGTGGCAGGTTCGTACCAAGGACAACCACATGCCTGATACGTACATCCTTCATAGGACGTCCCTCCTGGTCGGTGAAAACCTCGTTCAACTGATCGAGCGTCTCCATTCCTTCGACTACGTGCCCAAACACGGCATGTTTTCCGTCCAGATAGTCGATATTGTCGGCCAGCGTGATGAAAAATTGACTTCCGCACCCTCCCTCTACACCAGGTGCAATGGCCATCGATACAGTTCCACGGGCTGCATGTTTCAAACGGGGTACGAGTTCAGGGGCAAAAGATCGTGGCACGTTGGGTACTGGTGGGTTGGACGAGGACGCAATGTACGACAGCGCCGACTCTCCACCGGTTCCGGTGGCAGTTGGGTCTCCAGCTTGGGCAATAAAGTCCTTTGTGACTACATGAAAGTCGCGTTAAAGATATAATAGCGAGTAACGGGCTCGACATACCATTGAAGAAAGCGTGAAGGGTGTAATAATAGACTTTGCACAGTTTGAGAAAGTTCTCGCAGGTCCGGGGACATGTCTCGACCTCTAGGTCAATGACCAGGTCACCCAGCGATGTTTCTAGAAGAACAGACATCGCTCACAGAGTTCCAGAAAATCAACGAGTTTGTCGAATGAAGTTATTTGGGCATGTCGATGCGGTAATGCGAGAATGCGCTCGTGTCACGTGAAGTGCAGTGGAGTCTGTTTGTATCGGTTGTCTCGGCTATGTTTGCATCATGACTCGTACCCAAATGAATAGGCTGCTGTAGTTTACAACTGGACAAAGTGTGCATAAAAAGAAGAAGTAACCCGACCCCCCCATACACCCTGCTGCGTTTACTCGAAAAACTTCAAAACCACCTTCACGAACCTTTCAACTGCCAACTTGGCCTCCTCGCGCTATAGACGACACGTAGGTAACGCGTTATTATCCAGGTTGCAACAATCTTACGCACCGAAATTCTTGAGAATGAGAGGCGCATGTGCGCATATTCAGACCGAGCATGAGCCCGAGTCAGTTCATTCAACGTGGGGACGTCATGTTCATCAGTCGAGAATATATAACCCGGCGCGACTAGAACACCGCCCTTGGCAAGTTCTAGAAAATTTTTGAGACCTCGCTGCTTGAGCGCATAGAGTACTAACCTTCCCAAAGTAAAAATTCCAAGGCTGAGCCAGGGGCAGGATTGGGCACCCAATTACGATGATGTTTCAAGTGTACAGTTATCCAGATAAACATCCCCGAATTGGGTATTGTAAAGCTGAAGAGTGTCTTGCCGTCATGGAGGAACTTCTCGCCATATGCATGAAGTATCCTAGCTGGTTTGGCATAGGCTTCGAATGCCGGAAGACCGTTGAGCAGCGAGGATTTGCGCTGAAACCCCATCGAGGGACACTCGAAGAAATAGTCAATCAGCATGTCTCGCCTTGCGGCGTATTGAGCCCCAAGCCCTGTCGTAAAACCAAACGTTAGACCGGGTTGAAGTGGAGGCTAAACTCGACGTACCCCTCAACCAACGGATAAACGCATCATAACCCCACTGCTTTGACACGAGCTGCGTGATCAAAGCTTGAGAAATACCACTAGTTTGATTTGTTGTAGAGGAGCTATATTCAACCAGGGTTGCGGCAAACCGGGCGTTGCAAGTTGTCCAGCCAAGACGGCATCCGGGCCCAATCGTCTGAAATCCACGTTAGCGACAGAACATATTGCTGAATTTAGATGCACTAACCTTGGAAAATGTATCCAGACGGATGACCCGTTTCTGGTAGTCAAACCTACTCGAGCTGTAAGATATCATTGAAAAAGATTAGTAGGCTGCCGCTTACTTGAGGTAGCTGGGCGTAAGAGTGTCCAGGAACTTCTTGGACGACTCGGCACTAGTCACATCCGGGACAAGGCTGCGCAGGCTCCGTTCGCTCTTCCGTTTGTATTCCGGGAGCTGTAAGAAGTAGTATGGATCGTCCTCAACGATGATCACATCTAGCCCAGAATGCTAGAACAATATATGCGCAATCAATGGACCAAACATACCGTATTTGACACAGATGTCGTATATTTCTTTCTTACGCCGGCCATCCATGATCTAATTAGGCTACAGTAAGTATGCCTCCTGTACCGAGAACATCCGACTCACAGCTCCAGTTGGGTTCTGTCCGACCGGGATTGTATACATAACGTGGGGCCTACGCTTCCCCCCGTGTTCCTCTTCTTTCCAATCCCTAAGGATCTCCTCGAGCTTGTCCGGAAGCATGCCAACCCCGTCCATAGGAACGGGGAAAGGTCGAACACCGGTCGGCCAAGGGGAAAGTATCGCTACAGGGTAAGTCCAGTCTTCGGTCAAAATCAACTCGCCCGGTTGGCACAAGATTGCAGCGGCCTTGGTCCAACCATCGGTGTTACCAGAGTTGGCCAGGACTTGGAAATCAGGGTAGGCAGGCTCGAATACTTTGAGTGTAAAGTTGCGAACGAATTCAATGAACGGTGGGAGGCCGACAACCCCGCCTAAAGGAGCATGAAATGAGAATCTCTAGCAAACTAGATGGTGGTGACGTACTGTATTGCAACGCTGTTGACAGCTGAATAGGATCGGCCCCAGAATCTGGGCCCGCATACTTTGGAATCTTCAGCTGGGTCCCGGATTTGCTAGAGTTGAACAAGCACCATAACCACGCGAGCGGTCCGTTATCATTCGAGGCGTTCAGAGGATACGCATCAGGCTTGAGCGTAATTGCGCTAATCTCTTCGTAAGGGAACAGCGAAGGATGCGGCATACCTAAAAGGCAAGAATCAGAACAGGCCGCGGTAGGACTGCATCAAGTTCGAACGGCGGTAGTATTAGCCAAGTGCAATCGCAAACCGAGCAAGCCAGGGCGCCTGGCAACCGCACAAGCTGCTCGCCAGCGAAAACTCAACCAAAAATACGCCGTATGTCGAGCTTAAATGTGGTAGAAAGTTGTCACTTACCACCAGCAAGCTGGATCAGCCCGGGAACCCCCCAGTACTTGTACATCGCCTTCAATGGATTCTGCCTAATGTTCTTCGCCCTATCCGATAAATGGTGCGAAAGGTCGACCTCGGTGTGCAGGTTTGCCATCTTTGACTCCAGTTGTGGTGGGAAACGGTGATGAAGGGAGTTATCAGTAGTTCTGGAGTTATCTCGCAGTCGGTTGATTGGGCTTGTGTGTGCCTCTCCCTTTTGCGATTCGAAAGAGATGACTAAACGGCCGGCCTGCTGAATGTGGCCGAGGGGACCAGTCTCTTGTCTTGCTGACGGAGGACCAACGGCGATCAGGTGGACTTCACCGCATCAATTAGCTGAGTAAAAACCCATGAACAGGCGCCATGTGGGACACGTTTTTTCACAGCGCGGCGACCACGATGGGACTAGCACGCCTATGGCAAGGCGAATGAGCGCCACAATACATAGTGTCAATAGGCGAACGACAGTTGAACGAGCCAGAGCGATCAGTCTGAACTGAGCAAGAGACGAATAGGGTGCGTCGTTTTCGTCGTCTGTGATATAGTTAGTTTTGATCAGAGCGGTTTCAGAGGGTTGATCTTCGGCAGAGACCGAACGAGGCGCCAGTTGCGGAAGGTAGCCAGAGCTGACCGGGCAGGCCTTTATATGCATCTGTTCAGTTTCGCCGTATGCTGTCCGGATGACGACTTTGTCCCTGAACGAATCATCGTCACGTGGTCGGAAGGAGACGCCAAAATGTATGCGCGCAAAAAACGCAGCTGAAACGACTGTTCTGTAATCTGTTGTCCCCTTAGCGAATGTGTTTACGGGCTGGAGCTCATATGAGTTTGTGGGTATTAGGTTGTTTGTAAAGTTGGAGGAGTGATGCACCCGCAAGAGGAACACGCCTTGGGAGCAAACACGCCAGTGCATCCCAGCCACCCTGAGGTTTGTCCACGATTTACCAGGGGGGAATACCGCGCCAAATATAATCCAATTGTAATAGTATTAATATTCGTAATGGGAAATAGCGGGGCCGCTTGCCCGAGAA
>WSLM01000514.1:0-15502 GCA_019677335.1 Ceratobasidium sp. UAMH 11750 | reverse complement strand
ATGTTTTAGTGTCGTAGGCCGCTGAGACAAAATATCGTTATATATGGTTGGTTCAGGTCCCGGGTCGGGGTCACGTGACATTTTCACACATCAACGCCTCAAGGTTCACGGCCTGATTGCCCGACCATGGGCCTAGCAACCTCTCTATTCGACCACGATCCTCACCATGTCAGACCCCCTGGCAAAACTTCCCGGTGGAGAGAAACCGAACCGTCTGCTGAAGGACGGCGAAACTGTCGAGATGGCATCGGGCAGGAGGTGGGTCGCGCATACGATTCAAGCTTGTTTGTTGTCTGAAACTGCGCCACAGCTCGTCAAAATACACGGTCAAGCGAACGATGGATCACTATTACTGTTCATGTGCGTGCTATTATATGAACATATCAGAGACGATGTTCACGCTGGTATTCTTAAACCTCAGGTCCCGCATGGCGCAACCAGGTGTGTTGTTGATGGGCAAACGCTCACCGTCGTTTGGGCCAACTAATGCAAGGTTTAGAGTCGCGTCAAAGCTGAGGTTAGAACCTGCAAGCACCTAAAAGAGTTGCTCGGAGAGGCATACGAGCTCGCGCGCACCGCCATCACCAAGGTCACCAAGCCACCCAGCAAGGCGGCCGGCTCGACCTCACACCCGAAGAGTAAACCGTCGGGTGGCTCGGAACCCCAATCGAGCGATACTCGTTCCAAAAAACGAAAGGCATCCGATGACGACGAAGATGACGAAGCAGACAAGCCGTCGAGCGTGTCCAAAGACGGCAAAGTTTCTACACCAGCTCAGAAGGATGGTAAGGCTCCAGCCGACGACGAACTCGCCGAAATCGACGGAATCAAACCCAAAACATACTTGAAAGATGGGGACGAACAAGACGTCAAGAGTCTAACTAGGTGCGTCTGCGCTTCCCACTCTACGCCGACGAGCAAGACTCACAGCCCTCGCTCGGCTTACAGCTCTTCAACATACAAAGTCAAACGCACCTGGGATCACTATTATTGCACCTGCCCAGCCTGGCGGAACCAGGGCGGGTCACCCGTCAACGCTCGCACGTGTAAACACCTTAAGGCGCTCCTGGGTGAGGAATACGAAGCGGCACGTATCAAGCTCAAGAACCCGTACGGTGCTGCTGCCACATCGTCCAACGACAAGGGCACCCGGGCGTCGAAACGACAGAAGAAGGATAGCGGGGATGGAGCTGCCAGCGGAAACGGGAATGGTGGAGTAAAGGTCGATCCCAAGCTGCTGCTTGCAGTCAAATGGGATTTGACTACGGGCTCAGACCCGACTGGATGGTGGATGAGCGAGAAGTTGGATGGAGTGCGGTACGTAGACTGCTTGTTTATAGCAAATGACAAGAATCTTATCCGAATGGTTGGATTTAGGGTGTATTATGACGGCAAAAAGATGTGGAGTCGTTTGGGTAACGCGTTTACGCCGCCCAAGGAATTCCTCGACCGTGAGTTGCATTACAACCCTGCGAAGTCGCTGTCTCATATTTCACGTAGGCCTACCAAAAAACGTTACATTGGATGGAGAGGTACGCCAAATGCTGTGCAGCCGCACCCCCCGGCTCACCTATTCTGTGTAGCTCTTCGGAGGACGTGGCAAATTCCAAGATACGGTTTCTGTAGTCAAGACAATCAACTCGCCTCACTGGCAAAATATCACCTTCCAGGTTCGCCCTGTTTTGCCATCGTTCTGGGCTGAACTACAACTAACCTTGCGTTGTACAGATATTCGACATTCCCTCGCGAGGCTCAGAGCCCTTTGAAGAGCGAGTCGCCTACTTGAAGAAACACCTTTCGAATATCCCGCAAGTGAACGTGGTAGAACACACGATGTGTAAATCCCGCGAGCATTTACTCGAGACGTTGAAAGAGGTGGAACGGGATGGAGGAGAGGGTGTGATGATGCGTGAGCCTGGCAGCGAGTATGAAGGGAAGCGGTCGTCGACTCTGCTTAAAGTCAAGGTGGGTCGTCTTGTGTTTTCGTCTTAAATATTCCTATGGAGTAACTGGTTCTTCCGCCAGACTTTCTATGACGGAGAGGCTGAAGTCACAGGCTATGAGCCTGGAAAGGGAAAACATAAGGGCGTGACCGGAGCGCTCAAATGCGTAATGGCGTCTGGAAAGGTCGGTGACCCCCCTTGGCGAAGTGTGTTTTCTCGAACTGACTGGTCGCCCTCACAGAAATTCAGCGTTGGCTCTGGGTTGAGCGACAAGCAACGCCGTGCTCCGCCTAAAATTGGGGAAATTATTACTTATCGGTTCCAAGAGTTGACTCGCGACGGTGTCCCGAGGTAAGTCTGTCTATTACTGTAACTAGCTCGGGTCCAACTAATAATATCGTAGGTTCCCTACATTTGTCGGGGTCTGCATTGACAAGGACAAGCCGAGCGATGCTCCAGTACCCGATCACCGTGTTCCTGGCAAAGCGAGTGGAGGAGACTAGGCTTGAGGGAAGCGGCAACGTAAGAATAGATGTGGTTTGTGGGTTTGAGTACTATATTTATTTTAGGATAATTGTCTGGAATACAGCCTTGATACCCAACGCCGTCCCCCGCGCGTAGTTGCAGGCCTAGTACATTTTTCAGTTTAAATTATGAGTACCAACCCTCAAGGTGTGGGTCCACGTAAACCTATAGTAGTCCCCTGGCGTGGTCGTTATATTTTTGGGACACGGCCAGCCTGCCAGCATATACGACAGGGTTTCACGCCCCACATTCCTCTCCCCTGTAGAGCTGGATGATATTGCATATAGCCCAGAACCCGCGCTACCACATGCATAATGCCACTGAAATATTATGCAACCATGCTAAAACCTGGTCATCTCACGCCTCCAGAACCAAGCTTTAGATAGCCAAGTTGCTCGAGCTCCCTACTACTCAAGGCCACGCTATATTGCTTTATCAATTCCCGCTCATATATTACACAACCGCATTCACTTTATTTTCGACAAAATCGTCTCTACCCCTTCAACGATACTGGCTGCCTAACTGAGGATCATCGATTTGGTGTCTTCCCGGCGCCCGCCTCGCATCAGCCGGATTCCAAGTCAGGAATAGAACGGGACTTACACATTACGAATGTGATCCAGAATGGTGATTTCCTGACGACGATAGTTTTCACCAACGGACTTGCAGATGAGACACAGGCGGCTGGGTCCTACTATTCCTTTCAACCGTCTTCGCTCCTTGTTCCCGACCACTCTCAGAAGTGGTTTATCCGGTGTGACCGTGTCAACGTCATGCATGAAGATGTATTTGATCGACAACGAGCGGGCAGCTGAGTTCTCTTGCACGCGGGCATAAGCTGCCTCCTCGTCAATGTAATGCTGTATCTACATGATTGTCAGTGCGGTTTGGGGGATCTAAATTAAAACACATACAAGCTCTTTCCACGATGTAGTCTTGCCCATGTCACAGCGTCCACATGCGAACCTATGTCCCGCTGCCTTCAACCGAAGATATGCTGCATCGGGCAAATTCAGTAGAGCGAGCAGCGCTTTAGCAATCTTTCCAGCCTGTGGATTGTAAGTGAAGTCCCTCTCGCGTGCGTGGAAATCGTCCGGGTAAAAACTAACTGAACCCCAGCACATAAAGGCAGAGTCGGCACGAAGTAGGCGCTGGATATCGGTGGGAAGACTTGTGATAGGTTGTGTATCTGAGCCAGTACCAAGCATAAGAGCGTATTCTGGGATCAATTTGGCAGGTTGGGTCGAGATAGTATGGCCGATGTTCGAAGGGCTGTCGTCTTTGCCAGTAGAGGCCTCTTTGGGAAGCAGGTCGGTTAGATTTTGTTCAAGTTCTTGCGTCCACTTCAAGATAAGCTTGTCCAGTGTCGGTCTCGACTCTTGAAGAGCTTGGTCAAGATCTTCGAGCGTCATTTCAGTTTCCTCCAATGCTTTGAAAGCAGGCCAATCCATTATCGTGTTTTTGTCAGGATATGCCATCCTTAGGGTTCGAGCATCCCCCAACTAGACAAATATGATTGTATCAATTTGCCCGGTGCGTGAACAAAGTATAGCATACCTTGTCATGCCGCTTTTGCTTTGACTGCGATTGAGACTCTATGCCGTTAGCACCAGGGAGTAGGGCTGCGCCCGAGCTTGGCTTGTTGGAATGGGGGATATCCAACGCTTCAGCGAACGGAACCATGTCTTTTCTTATTGAGTCGATCCAACGACGCATTTTGTGTCGTCGCTCGTACTGCCGGTCGTCTCGTTCCCTTTTAAGCCGCCAAGCACGGTTCGACTTAACTTGGGCAACAAGCGTCGGATGAATACATTCCCAAGCTGAGAAGGCTCCGTCAATTGGCTTTGAGCTCCGCTATTTTGTGAAGAATGTGACTCACCACGATCAGTGAGTGGCTTTGCAATATGCACCAAGGATTGCCATTCATAACTCCAATTACTGTTTTCAATGTCTTGCATCTCCCATCCAAGCTTGAGCAACCGTGACTTGACTCTGGAATCTTTCAATACACAGACCAATTGATGGTTCGGGGTGTGTGACTCACTCTTCTGCGCGCCGTTGTTTGATATCCGATAGTTCTGCACTACGTTTGTCATCAATGTTCTTAAGAAACAGAGCAAGAGGTTGGGCGTCCTGTGCAAACACGGAGAATGAGCTGTACAACTAGAAACATTGTCCTGCGGACAAACCTTGATTCTATTACAGACTATATCCCGTCGTTCTTCTAGCCAGCGCTCGGTCTCTTCTTTGTTACCTTCATGTTCAAGCATATTGAGTTTATTCTTGACCGCTTTAGCCTCGTCGTACAGGCACCAGGGTGCATCTCCCGGGACAAAGTCTATAATTAGACGACTGTGTATAAGCTAGTGCTGTGAGGTTCGAGCTGGACATACCGCGGGACCAAAATACCAAGCTAGGATCGGTGACTCTAGTAATTTTGACAGCCCTATATTGATAGTAGTTTGCAACACCGTCACAAAAGACCCATCAAGCCCAATGTCAAAGCCTAGACAAACTCACTGTTTATTGCGGCACCTCACACAAAGCCGAACTTGAAGGACGGGATCCATCGGCCGGAGCGCTAGGTTGCCACACGTCTAACATGGTGTCTCACTCCACCTAAGTGATCTATGTAAGAGAGCAGATTACCTACCGAGCAGTACTTGGTAAACACCAGCGCTGCATATTGAGGCTGGCACAAGTCCTTTGGGCAAGGTGGAAGACCTTCCACGTTACGTTCGGCACATCTCCATACGTGTATAAAAGAGCGGTTCATGAGCATTTGACGGAAGAACTTGTTCGCTCGCGCCAAGTAAACTAGATCAATAGGATATAAGTAAACCGCAATCTACACACCAGGGTAAGCCACCCATGTAACAAGCAGGCACGTGCAAAACTACTCACCTCGGCAAATATGTCAACTGGCATATTCATAATGCCTCTAAGCCTGCCTTGTTTGCCCCGCACGTGCTTGGGAGCCGCAACGACAGATTCAGATTGAGCACGCCAAGCACGTTTGCGGTGTGCTGGCTCGGGCTTGACATCTTTCGCTTTGACGATAGTCGATTTAGCTACTCGACAAGTTTGTCACCCAAGTACATAACTACTGAAATGGAATCTAGACGTACCGAGGTGAGAGGTCCGAGGAACTGGCGCCATAGGTGCCACTGTTGAGCATATTTGATCCGAGGTGTACAACATGTTCAACTCTCCGAACATACCAGATGAATTCTCGACCCTCGGCTTGCCTGAACTGGATCTGGTGGTGATGGGTTTGCTACCTAAGCGATACATCATCGCAGCATGAGGCCGGCTACATACCTCGATCGTGTCTGAGGAGGCATGGTGTGGTGGCTGCTACAGATCTCGTGAAATATGTAACCTCAGTGAATTTCCAATAACAGGGCTTTACATGTAAACAAGCCGCGTTGATTGACCCAAAAGGAGCGCTTTTGTTAGATACTGTACCCAACCAAGTATGGCTTTCACATTCAAAGGACTATCCTGGCGATGTGACTAATATTTCATGCCAGCAACACTATATTTGGCCTCTGTAGCTATGCGTTTTTGTCCCCAATCCGCCACATAATGCTACCAAATCATCATCCCCACCTTTGGATTCTCGATTTTAAGCCCGCAGCTTCTCCCAGAGTGCCAGAACATTGATGAAAAGACATGACATACCAGATGGGTGCACGAGAGTTGTCGTGACCGGTGTTCAGTTGGCTTACTCTAATGTGTCTCGTATATTAGCTATTATTGCCAATCTACTTCGGCTAAACCCCCGCATACAAAGAGCCGTTGACCAACAAAACTAATAGGGTTAGATGGGTGATAAAAAACGTAAGGCGCGCTTTGTTTTTTGTGAGCCTTGTCCATCTTGTGCAACCTGTTTGTACGGCTGAAACGTATGAAACGGCTCCACAATTGCTACCGGTGTTACACTTGCCAGCCCGACTTTTCAGCTCCAAGCGGTATCGAGATTGGGTGCATCTACCCAGATCGTGCGAAACGACATCTCTATTCGGTCCTTCAATGCGACCCTAATTTTCATTATTTTAGTGGTCACTCAACTCTAACCCCAACCTCTCGATAAATTATGTCCCAGCGCACGCATACATGAAGTTATTTCCAAACAGACTCTACGGTCAATTCGCTAACCCCTTTTTGACTCTAGGTCTCCCCTTTAATCTTTGCCACGTATGCCTCGCTCAAGCGAATGAGTCTGGGATCGGAGTGGCCAGTCAGCTTTGACCAGTATCGAGTCAACTTGGCTCTCCAGCCGACATATAGTAGTTCCTCAGTGCGCCAGCCTAGCTGCATCTACAGGTCTCGAACCACATCTCCCCACCTGTCCAGGATTCGTGTGCGTTTAACGAAATAAACGTAAGAGCAAATCATTGGCCATTCATTCTCCGTTTACAGGGCTAAAGTCCTACGAGTCGAACGTGGGCTGCCTTGCGCTGCACAGCGTTTGGTAGGAACAACCCGAATAGCTTGTCATTCACAACGCTGTCGGCTACGATTGAGATAGGCCACCCAGACGTAAAGTTGGGCACGTCTACCTCCACCATATCGCAAGAAGGCGCTATCTATTTTTAACGACGGAGCCACGTACGACATTCCGAGCATTATACCATCTAGTTGCCGTGTTCCTTCACGCTGACCCAATCCAATCACATCACCAACGCGACCTCGCCCAGAACTGGCCCGAGAACGGGACAGTTGGAGTGGGGTGCGTTTACGGGATTAATACGCGGGATCCTAGGCTGACAGCTGTTATATTAATTGTGACATCTGCTAGAAATAGGCGTGGCTAGTGCGTGGCGGCATCGTGTTCGGGACCCGCTCGATGAGGTACGATTGAACCGCCCTGAACAAGGATGTACTCACCGGCTCCCTGCTAAAAATATACTATCTTGTATGCTCCGAGTAAATTCGCCCTTCAAGAGGCTGAAAGCCGCAATACATGGTTGAACCGGCTCCGGAAAAGAAAATTGCGATCGACGGTATCTCCTAGACGATCAGGTCCAGCCTCTCGTCTGATCGTCCAGTGATCGAGTTCGTGATTGAGGTAAATGCGTTATTAACTCCCGTAGAGTGGGAATTTAGATCTGGTTGAATGTAGTATCGTCCCCCAAGGTTCTTTCTCGCAGCGTGTAACTGTGGGGGTAGCCCTTTGTCGTTTATCCTGACAGCTAATCGCAGGCTCGTCGTCCAAGAGAAACCTTGATCTCCAACCGGTATGCCCCCGGATCCTCTACCCTTAAATGACAAGGCACTCAATTGACCCCAAACTTTGAGCGCCAGGCATGAAGATCGCGCCCGAGCGGCCCTGGAGCAAGCGAACATCGAAAAAATCGGACCTGTGGGCACGAGAAATGAAAGAAGCCGCCCCAAGACCCAAGAATAACTTGGACGCCCCTCTCCAAGGCGCGTGGGTGGCGTTTTCTCAATGGCTAGGTGTGAGGTTCATATTATGTATTTGTCTGCGTGCCCTGTCACCGATAAGCGCCAGCTGTCTCAGAAGCGAAGATTTGTTGTCCTGGGTCCGGGTGCGGGCGAATTTGTATTTTAGACGGCAGGTGCAGGGATAAGCGCTTTTTCTGGATCTTCGAGAGTGCTGAACCGATAGATCATGACGCGAACGTTGAAATGAGTATACACCCCACACTGTCACTCACTGAATGGGCTCATCGGTCCACGCATTCAGGCCGTGTCGAATTGTGATACGATTCTAAACTTGGGCAGACAGTTGGTCGAAACGTGGCGCGTTCGCATGTCGGACCAACACGCCCAACACCCCGATTAACCAGTCGTGTTGAAAGGTACGTCCGACTCTCACAGCAAAGACTTTTGTTCCTTGGTCTGTATCATGTGGACACATTTTGTCGTAACCTCGTAACCTGACAGTCTGGAAAATCTCCGGCATCGCACCCGCTACCCGATCAAACAAGCACACGGTACAACGCGGGTACGCGTCAAACGCATTGCAAATCTCAGACCCTAACAAAGCAGGGGTATTTCCCTTGGCAAAACCTTTCTTCCAGGTCCGGGAGCCGGAATGAAAAGTGATCGTCGCGGTGCCGTAAAAAAAAAAGGGAACATTTTGGTTATTAAGCGGAATACGGAAGTTTAAAGGTTGGGAATGACCGAACTAGATGGTATTCTGTGCTTCGAATAGACGCGCTCAGAGCGAGTTAGCCAACACGCGTTGAATGATTTGGGATCTAGGATCTGGGGTGTTGGAGCTAACACGCACGCTTCATCTGAATACCGCACGCAAACGAGGCTGGACTGAATGAATCCGCGGTAAGCGCCGCGCCGCGCTCAGGTCCGCGTCCAAGACCCAAGATGAACCTACCAGGTACGAGAGACAAGAAAGTCTTACGTATACATACTTCACATGGTCATTATCTTCCACACGGGGCACATTCCTCTGTATCGGTGCCCTTGTGTCCAAGAAAAATCCACGCGCCGAGAGCAAAACTGGCAACAGGAAGCTGTGTACGAAATATCAAGTTCACATCAGGGCTAGTCCACATCAGGTTTGAATAGACGTACGGCATCAGTTTTGCTAGCCCGCGACATGAGACATGGGGGACACGGGGTTCGTTTATAATAGCGGACGTGGACAAGTATAGTCGCGGCGGACACAAAGGCGGGCTTTGAATAGAAAAATTGCTACCTTTAGTTCTCGAGCGGACAACGGGACCAAAAAAAAGAGTACCCTTATTGGACTGAATTATGAACGCGCACAGCCAATCCCAAGACATACGATCCACGCCCGTCCAATCTTCGGACCTCGCACGCCTCAATACATGCACGCCTCGCTGCTGTCAACCCCCCCGTCAGCGCAAGAAAAAATTGTGCGCGGCTATTCGACAGATTAGCTTATCTGGAATCAGGTCGGATCCCTGCGCCTCGACGCTCGCACGCGTCGCGGAGGACCAATGGCCGTGACCGGTTATCTCCAACAGCGCTCAAGGATAAAGATTTACGAACCACGCCCTGGCCTGCACCTGCATTTTGTTCCTTGTCGGTCGACAGACCCGGACATCCGGCTAACCCGACATCAAGATCGTCAGTCTCGAACAGGGTCTGGGCGCAAACTAACCACCTTTCCTAGCGAGGACCCCGGACAGCCTAAATGAATGCTGGGGAAGCGCGACATCATTGGCACGTGATGACGCCCCTGTTGGTTAGGAGACGCATACAGTTTAATTATTACTAGAAATCGTCAGTTTTGTTGGCTTGTTCAATGGCTTTTGACTGGGGTGCGAGGCTTCAACGCGATGATCGGTTCGTGCCGTGCTTCGTTCTTCGCTTCGCAGGGTGATTGAATGGTCTAGCACCATCCCAAAATTGTATCTTTAGAAGAAGAGTATTTTAAGCCTTGATTTACGCACTAGGTGCTCGCGGCGACTCGAAGCAACGTGCGTTTTTTTCGTGCGTTGCCGTGCCGTTGGGCAAGTGCCGTGCCGTACACTCTGACGTTGAAGCGCCTGTCTTCGAATTCTACCGATATAATTTTCTTGTCAGAGCCGTGGATTGTCATTCTGGGGCCATGCCCCATGGTGCGACACTACAGAGCGGGAGAAATTGCAGCATACAAGCGGCGATACAAGCTTCATTTCAACTTACGATAGACTTACGACTGATGACGTGCTCAAGGCAACGTGCGGCTCCTACGCAGCATTGGGCAACAGGCAACGCCGCGTAAGCCGACAAAGCATCGCATCTTTTAAATTTCAGCAGTTGGATTAAGTTTGACAGCAAACGCCCACCTCGCGCCTGCCTGCTGGCTATCAACGGGCAGTCGGCACCGACACCCGTGGCGAATGAAAGGACTTCGGCCACAACCCGATCACACTTGATGAAAGCTCGAACAAAACATGCATTACACTAAAATGACATATAGCAGCCGAGACGCAAAGTCCCCTGTGCACGAAAAGAATGAACGCGCAGCTCACAAAACAAAAAACGACAAATAATAGCACAAGCCCCCAGAGCGGAAAACACCAGAGTCCAAGAACGTTCGGCAAATGTCCTACGGAAAGACAAGCAAAAAAGTCTCACAGCAGACAAGTCCTACACAGCACAATCCTACAGAGTCGAAGCGCCGACGAGGGCAGCGACAATCGCCCAGATCAAGCTGCGAGGCGCGCTGACATTCGAAAGTGCACCCGACGAGGCGCTGGCTGCGCCAGTCGCGTCTGGGCCGTTTGCGCTTGGGGTAGGAGTGGTGAGCGGGGCAGGAGGCGGTGGCGCAGTCTGGTTGGAGCCGAGGACGGGATGCCAGTTGCCGACGGTACCAGCGGTGTTGTTGTTGTTCGCGCCCGTGTGGACGACTGGCTCGGCTCCACCATAGAGACCAGCGGCGACACGGGTGGTGTTCGAGCCAAAGGTCCAGAAGAGGCCGCCGAGAACGTGCTTCATAAAGATTGGGTTTTGCCAGGTCGAGTTGAGGTGGCCGAGCGACGAGTAGAAAGAGCGACCGACATTGCCCGCGCCGTTGGAAGACGCAACGCCGCCAGCCTCGTAGTCTTGGTACCATGCTGAACGGAAATTAGCTTCCAGAGTTTACCCACACAGGCGCGACTCACCAATCGGATGGGGAGTTCCTTGGGCGGCAACGACGCTGTTCTCTGCAGATTTGATCCTGGATTAGGGACGGCGACATCCGATATGAAGATCGCTCACCCTTGTACGACGAGGGGTCCACGCTGATGAGCAGCTTGGCACCGTTCTTGCCGCGAGGGTCGGTCGTGAAGCTGTAGACCTCCTCTTCATACGTCCAGCGGTCGGGAATCGACTGGGTCGACGGATGATTTGAATCCTCCTTGACAAAGGTAGCATTTTGACGCGCCGGATGGTGATCAAAGGTCGCGCCAAGAGCGTTGGTGTACGGGGCCCAAGGCTTGTCAAGGTAACCGGCTGACGCAGCATGAATCGCAGCAAAGTTGCCGCCCATGTTCAGATAGTTGGCGAATGCGGTCTGACCCGCGGTCGAGAAGACTGCAACGAGGCCGGGGTGTTAACGTGGAGAGCCTGGGACTTGGGACGCGACTTACGATTTCCTGTAGTATGTACACACATGATGGCGTCGTACTGGGCGAGGTTGGCATCGGTAAACTTGCCCTGGTCCTCGGTCGCGTCACACGAAATGTTGTAGTACGGGCCCCATGCCTGGAGTTGTTTGATGGCCGTTGGGATAGAGTCGTGTCGGAAGCTGCGAGGAATGAGCCAAGTACGCAGCACGCGCAGACGACTCACCCGTCAGTGTACGTGTACAAGAGGACCTTGGCGAGCAAGGGGTTCCTGTAGTCGGTCGGAATCTCCTGGGCAGACGCAGCAAATGCGCTGGCGAGAGCAAAGAAGAGGGACGTGGTCTTCATGGCGGTCGGGCGGGTCGTGAGGATGGGAGTCGTCGCTGGGGTCTGGGGAGCGAGAGCTACGGTTAGAGGAGGAGAGCAGGGCCTTTTGTAGAGCGGGGGGTGACACAATTAGACACGGCGCTCGGGGATAGGATTCGGCACGATAGGGGACATGCGGCTAGAAGAGACCAGGAGGGTCCCCAACCAAAAGCGGAGAAGCGTGGAGACCCCGGCACCGCTCCGATCTTTCGGTCCCGTGATCGACGTCGAGGGTGCCAGGGTCCTACTTAGCGCCGGGCTTGTGTAAGCGCTGTGCCAAGTGCCCCCAAAATAGCACCCCCTGAGCAACCACGCGCTATATAGGGCCGCGCCCGCCAAGCCTCGCTCTTGTCTCTCGCCAAGTCTCATTCCCCCACCGACACGATGTACACTCTCTTTGCCACCATCGGCTTGGCCGCTGTCGCCACCGCTCAGTGTCAGTTTGCTTGTTCCTGGTCGCGTCCTTGGCTGACATGTATCCAGACACCGCGACGTACGACCCTTTCAGCCTTCCCCCGACGACAGAGTCAGACCAGATCGGTACTAACCAATGCGGGACCAAGGCCTCGCAGTCGTCCATGTGGTATGTCCTCTCCTTGGCATCAGCGACTTGCGCTCACCCACTCCAGTCAAAACGTGTTCATCAACTCGGTCAACGGTCCGTCTATCTCCGTCGTTTGATTTTCGCGTCTGACATTTTTCCAGACTTTTGTCTATGGGCACCGCCCTATTCGGACGGCCACAACTCGTCGGTCGGCGATGTCGAGCAGATCATGGTCTCGTGGTGCATGAACGACGGCTATGGCACGCGTCTCATTCCTGATGGCACCATCAAGGTTGGTAATGCGCCTTCCTAACCGGCCACCACTCACCCCTTTATAGGGCGCGCACTTTGTCCAGACCCCCGACTATGTCCAGGTCACTGGCTGGGGCGACTTTACCAAAATGAACATCCCCGCCCGCGACTCCGGTGGAGAGCTCGATCCCCATGGTACGTTTTGACCCTTGCTCGTCGACCTCGACTTATGCGGTCTTAGGCGCCGATGGTATGGGCAACCCCCACGGCGGTCTCGTCTTTGGCAGCTCGTTTGGCAAGTGGCAGCAATACCACGAGTGGACCGTGAGTTGCTTTTCATTCGTCAAGAGCCCCCCTAACCCGGTTCTAGAACTTCATGTCGGCCACCGACTTTTGTATCCGCGCCTGCCGCGACGGCAGCGACCTGCCCAGGAAGCGCTGCAACCACATCTACGATCTCCAAGGCTGCGACTGGAACATTCCCGCCAACTACTCCCAAGGCGTCTTTGAAGATTGCAAGGGTGACAGCGGTCTTCCCATTGGTATCTACGGCAACTCGACCTTCCAGCAGGGGCACGGTGCCACTCCGCCCGCCCACCCCATCCCCCCGAGCAGCCAGTGCACGCCCTACTCGACCGTCAAGAACGGCGTCGCCACCCTTGCTCAAGTCGGCCCGACCGCATCGGTTACCAAGGGCTCCGGCTCGGCTGCTTCCACGATTCCCCAGGCGACCTCTACCGGCAGTTCCAACGCTGCGATGACCTCTGGCTTCCAGATGTCGAGCCTCGTTGGCGCCGGTGTTGCCTTGGTTGGTGCCATGATCGGTGGTGTTTATGTCCTCTAGACGTTGTACTCGTACGGACTTTTGCACGGACTTGATACGACATTCTCTCTCTTCGCTTGTATGCTTTTTTGTATTCTGTGATGGTTGTCCTGTCATTTAGTGCTTTTTTAATGTTGACCGTCGCGCTGTTTTTCGAAAAAATTGCGAGCGTGATAGGGGTATTTGGACATGTGGTAGCTGTGATGTCAGGTAGGGTCTGGGCCTGGTTTGGGAGCATGTATGCGCTGGTTGTTGGCTCTTTTCACGAGGATATTGGACAAACTTGACCGCCACATCGAGCATGGTCAATTCGATGGAGAAAAATTAGGTCAAGCACCAGCCAAGTCGGGCTCTTTTTAACATCTTGCGTTAAGCTCTTCACCGAGTGAGCAGAGGCGGTTGAATACACCCCAAAGTGGAGCTGCGGATGAGCAAGTTCCGTTTGCAAAGGATTCTAACATGTTGATGCCGGGGTATGGATTGGCACCGCCGAACAATTGGGTTTACATGCTCGAGTAGGGAAACGTGGGCGAATTGGGCGTACGTTGGACGCAGGGAATGGAGTAATGTAAAGTCCGGCTCCGGTGGGCCCAACCTTTCTTGAGGAACGCCAGCAGCGAGTAGCGTTGAATACCGGAGAACTCACCCCGAACCTAAGCGATTCCAACGAAAGTCGGACGTTCTTCAAGGGGAGTCAGGGGGAGTCCCAGTGCTGTTTGAGCTCAAACATGCTGTACACGAACACGAGCTGAATGAGACGAGCACTCCCAGCGCTACAGCAAACATCAACATGTGGCTGCCACCTATTGCCTTTTATCTTCCCGCTTCCTGTTGGATCGGCGGAGGATATTCGAGAATGTATGCGCAGGCTTTGCGACTGTCTCCAATAAAATCGAAGAAACTCCCAGAGGAGGGCGAGAACAAAGAATGCACCTATAAAGGAACCTGTGCCCCCAAGTCGAAGCTACGAGCACTAGAGAGGCTTGAACAGGCTAGAAAGGTCATTCACATGCCCAAGGTTGTTGGACGCTTGGCGCCAGGACTGAATACCGGAGAGCCTGGTTCAGGTCACGCATGTCAACGCTCTTGATCGTACCTGGGGGTTGAACGGCAAGTGACGAACGTCGGCTAAGCTGTGTAACTTGACCGCCCATCCCCCTTGATAGTTAATATATAATAGTCCTAGGATCACTTGGCAGCCTTACCCACCTCCCTCAGTAACCCCATTGGGGCGAGCTTGTATTGATTTCATACTTGATTTATTTTCCGATCTGTTTTCTGGACCGCTAGCAGGGTATATGCGCAGTTCTGTTACTATGTCTGCCCGGCACCTTCAAACCCCTATATCTGAGGCTTCTGAGCGTAGCGCCTCGAGTTCGTTCCTGTCTCTTAGGCGTCATCTAAGCTCCGCACACTTGATAGCGTCGCCAGTGGTCCATGCACTCGCTCCTTCGGCGCGCTCCCTCGCCGTTCCGTCCAATAAATCGTACAACTCTAGCGCGGACTTGAGAGTCCAAGAGCCCATCGTGATGGACTTTTCGTCGGGCTGGCGAGAAGGACCCGTTCACGAGTGGTACAAAGGCCAACCGACTATGAGGTTCTTGAATCTCGAGTACCGAAAGGAGCTGACCGGGGCTTTCCGCCACGAGTTTATCGTCGTCCAACTGGACAATGCGACATGCTGCCGGTTCGATCGAAGAGCAAAGCAAGAGCTCCGCGTTCACCCAGTTAAAGACGAGGGGACAATCGCTGAAGACTCGGCGCACGTTCTCCACCCATCCCAAGCCGGGTTCGCTGCGATTGGGAACGAATCCGAGCTTGTTTTGAGTCTAGACTTTCCGGAAGGCCAAGACTTGCTGCTCATTTTGGCGATATTCTTCTCCCTCAAGTCGAACCCGAAATCAAGGCGATATACTCTTACGCGCTTCAACTGCTACTTCGCCTGCTGGACGGTGGCATTGATAACGGCTCGTTGCGTCACCGACTGGGACATAATCAG
>WSLM01000512.1:0-15550 GCA_019677335.1 Ceratobasidium sp. UAMH 11750 | reverse complement strand
AGACCTGTACACCGACGATTAAGTATCTTTTTTCTCTTCTGTTGTACGCCCGGGATTTGGATCACTGGATGCATTATTGTCCTGTGCTTCCATGTCGCTTTGTCGCCGCCGGGAGATGGGAGTGAGTACCAGCGCGAGCACAACAATCCCACCATCCAACACCTGGCAAATGGTCATATAATTGGCACCGGGGTGGGAGGCAGACGAACACAACTCACTACAACCAGAATATAGGTATCGCCGCAAACGTATCAAACTTCGGCTTGAATACGAGAGACAGTGCGCTAAACACGCCCCCCAACAGGTCCACCACCATGAACAGAATTGATACACCTAAGAAGTCGTGCTCAGCTAGAGTTCTCCATCCCATGCCAGACAAATCGAATTTAAAGGGAGTGCGATACATACCAATGACTTCCTTCCTTTTCCAGATCTCCCAATATTGGGGTCTGTGGGTACTCGTTATCATGATATTGGTCAAGTATGCGACTTCCCAACTCACAGCAAGCCAACCGACAACAGGACTGCGCTAATATTCGAAAATGACCGAACGGACCATACCTCCCCATTTTGGTAATTCCGCTATGCAATGAATTCCCGGGCGATTAAACCTTTTTTGCTAACTTGCTTGCGACTTACTCTAACCAACATTGACAATCCGCCTTGGAACGCACCGGCTGCCATGAGAAGAACCGCATATAATGCAGCACAGTAGATCTTCGATTTATGTGCGCCGTAGAAGAAACACTGGTGGCTAGAGGTAAGACAAATGCTGGACAGGTTGGATGAAGGCGACTGACCTGAGTCCATGAGAACGCTGCTAGCGCACCAAACAACTGTGGCTAGACCATCAACTACGGACGGGTAGTGGCCAGTCAACGGCAACGTCATTATGATATACTAGATTACTCGCCGGTA
Source organism: Ceratobasidium sp. UAMH 11750 (assembly GCA_019677335.1). Lineage (NCBI taxonomy): Eukaryota > Fungi > Basidiomycota > Agaricomycetes > Cantharellales > Ceratobasidiaceae > Ceratobasidium > Ceratobasidium sp. UAMH 11750. The sequence continues at coordinate 14,632 of WSLM01000512.1, read as the reverse complement.
CGCTTGTATTTTGAGCTACCATGTAAACTCCCAAGAACGGGGCAGAGAGGGCTCAGATGAACCTTGCATCGGTGTGAGAGCCTAGCTGCGATAAGAAATTATCAGGGCTCACATTAGCCACGGGGACAATCTTTCAGTTGAATTTTCTCGAAAGCTTTTCCAGATTTGAGGTAATATGGGAATAATGCCATGAGACTACATTTCTTGGACGAAATAATCGGATGTGCGCACGTAGCTGGGCCATCCATAAAACTGTTCCTATCATAGAGGGATATATCATGAGAATGCGTAGGTAGTGAATTCTGCCAATAGTCCATACCGACAGTTGCGAGTGCATTCTCTGCTGCCTCATTCACCGGCATAGAAGATGAGAGATAACGGCAAGGTTCGAGTTTAAAAGCAGGGTGGCACGTGACGCCAGCAAGAGTGGCTGTGCTGGTCATCTACTGTACTGGCGAGAGAAGAACGTCGGTCACGGTCCCAGCCGGTGTCGACGCGACGTTCCGAATTTCCAATGTCCCTTGTCCCGGCATGCATCGACGCAGTCGGACAAGAGTTTCCTTAAATGGTAATATAAATGTGTACCATCAAAATGTATTATGTAAAGCGCATAACCAACATATAATACTGCCCAAGCCTAGTGACTCAACCGTCTGCTACTTATTTCTAAGCCGCACCGAGCGCCTTCCAACCCGACCCGATTGAGGGGCAGTCGCCGCCGGTACAGGTGGTGCCACATCCTCTAATCCCTCGGCGTCACCCTCATCCACGCCCTTGACAATGGGCTGAGAGGCATCGCAAGCGCTCTCGGCGGCCAAAATCATTCGACAAACCTCTTCGATGGTCGGGTTGATTTCGTCATCCTCGTCGGTTCCGTCGACCGGAGATTCAACATCGCATTCCTCTGTGGACTCCGCCGGTGGTAGTGAGTCAGCGAACGAGGTGAGCTCTTTGTAAAGCGTCGGATTGGTTACGGAAAGCTGTACCAGCGCTTGCCGAGCAGCTGCGCTGACAAGACTTTCGTAAGAAAGGTTGTGTGTGGTATTGGGAACCGCACACAGCCTAAACGCCTATGGTATTAAACCCAAGTTAGTTGATACCAATAAGTGTGAATAAGTGGCTATATGCACCTTCTTGATAATGTCTGGACGATTGATGGCGTGATAAGCTTGAAGAATCCAATTGAGGCTGCGCCGACGAAGAGTCGGAAGGGATTGGTCGTTCACCACATACTGTGGCTCGACGCCAGACCTCAATGCATTCACAGTCTCAGCAACTATGTCTGCATGGGCGGCGTTCCGGATTGCAATCTTCAAGACGCGCTGGATACCGACGTCGCAAGCTTGGAAAAGACCGGTGCAACCGCCAGGCACATACATAAGCATGATCCAAGGGTAGTGTTCCTTCATCCAAGCACGAAATTGCGCAGAACGATGAACAGACCAGCAGTCTATCTGTAAAATGCATCGCTGATCTGCAGGGAGTCCGTTTCGCCTTTTCTGAGCATCAAAGTACGGGGCAAGAATCTTAGTAACCCAGTTGCACATGGTATCAAACGTCGACCAGTAGCTCGAAGTATTCGAAGGCTCCAGCAGGAAACCGAGCTTCTGAGCGTCAGACCAGCCAGGGCAAGTCGAATCAGGTACAGCGCGCATTGTTTTGCCAGTGTAAATTGCCTGGAATGGCAGGAGATCGCCAGAGACCGCAGCAGCAACGAGGAGAGTAAAGGCACGCTTGTCTTCGGCACCTAGAATATTGACCTGACGCCCACCGGATGCGGTCCAAGTCTTCTGATCCCCAGAACTATAGACGACCTGTGTTTGATCGGCGTTGACAATGCAGCAGTCAGGGATCGCATAATCGCGCACGGCGCAGGCCATTCGCAGAAAGGCATCGAGAAGCACGGAGTCGACATTGGACGGGTATTTCTGTGCTGCTCGGGTAGCTTTTCGGACAGACCATCCTAGCTCTTCGCGAAGAAACTGTCGTACAAAACGCTCGGAGCAGCAGAAGCGACGTCCGGACCTAGTGATACGGGAGAATGCTTCAGGCATGTAATGCTTGATGACACCCATCATGTAACCACGTATAAGCTTCAGATTCAAACCGACTCCAGTCTTCCGGAGATCTGAAAGACATTTTTTGATGATTTCGACAACATCCGGCCGATCATGCTAGCCAAATTACAAGGTAAGCATCGAAATTTTGGTGTTAACTGTGAACTCACAAAAACACCTTGACGACCAATACCCGTGACTGGCCGGCTCCCTGCCTCGACAGCTCGAAGGTGAGATTCCGTCCATCTCAATTCATCCGGGTACTGATGATCTCGCCATTGGCTGATGCGTTGTGGGCGAAGATACTGAAAAGTCTCGTAATCAAACGAGCGAAGCCGTGCAACAATATCAACCGGCCGCCAAGGATAGCCCACCGCATGTGCACTTGATTCGATTACGTTCCAATATGCCGGGTGACACCAGTTGATTCGACGTGTTGGCTGGAGTGGGCTCTGGCGCTTGCTGGGTCGGTTAGAATCTTGACGAGCTACTGCAGTGTTGATAGCACTATAAGGTCGGGAGAGGGAGGAGATGGTCTGTCGTGCATTGGGCATGGTTGGTAGAACACTAGATGGCTGCTATATGCGTCAAATATGTATATGGTTACAGCGAATGGGTTTCAATACTCACCTGTACATCGAGCTTGGACTTCCTGGCCTCCTCAGCAGCTTTGCGTGCCATCTTCTGGCGGGCACGCTGTGCTCGCTTGCGATTCCGCTCACATTCTCGCTTTTTAGCCTTCTTCTGCAACTCCAAATACTCAAAATGTGCGCGCTCATTCTCCCGCTCGGTTAGACGGTCAGCATATCGACGCTTTTCTTGGGCCGTATACTCATCGTAAGGGATGGACTTGAATGGCAAGGTTGTCTGTCGGAGCTTTGCATGTGGTAGAGTAGGTTTCTTGGGGCAATCCTCCAGCTCGGCGTCTGAGGAATTGGTAGTGGTTGAGACGCATATAGGGTTGGAAACTGGACTAGCTGGGGTCTCATCGTCCGAGTCACTGTCCAAATCCTCAAGGTAGGTGTCGAACACAGGTAAATCCTTTAGAGTGGCAATGTCAACTCGATTGTTCAATATATTAAATTAAATCCCACATACCAGGTTATCTGAGAGGCTTGAGAAGCGAAGTGCCCATGCTAGACGATGCTCTTGGGCCCTAGACTGGGTCCACGCTTGATAAGGACCCTGGAGCGCATAATGTGCCATGCTGGATATAACAGCTACGCCACAAGAGCTAGAATCGAACTGTGCGCCAATGCTGAATGGACGTGGTGAAGGCGAAAGCGTGATATCTAAGCCAAGAAGACTAGAAAGCCAGCGATTAACCAGACCAATAGTAACGGGAGGAGCTGAGGACTCAGTGAGATCAAGGGTGTCGGTGTATGAGTAGCAACGCAATCCAATGTTGATGTAAAGTAGAACCCAATGTGAAGGCAAATGAAGTGGGATGAGAAGTTCATGGACCGATGAGTTAATAATGTGGTGATCGAGCCTGGTTAAGCGTGAAGCGGGATATGTTGGTGAACGATCAAACTGGCGACGTAGATAGTCAATGAAGTGGGTGTTCAAAGCATGGACTCCATGGACACGCTCGGGATGCCAGTTGATTAGCTCTACACCGGCATTTATGTGATCATCGCTAAGCCACGCATTTTGAATAAGAACTGGTAAATGGGAGGTACGAAGGTGCCGAAAAATGGAGTTTGGGGTAGGAGAGTCGAGTGTGAGACTGGGTATTCGCTCAAGGAGCTCACAGGCGAGTGATTGGACAGTACCAGACGAATCAGAGAGGGTACAAAGAGTAGATAGGACCTTAAACCAACTCAGGCAGTGCCGGATCAACATATGAAGCCGTGGCCAGACCTGTACAATCCAGATGGGAATATAGGTTTGACGATCCAAATGAGTGATGCATAGTGATGCAGGGGTGTCGGCAGAGCCTGGAGGTGGCGATTGCTGGAGCAAATCACGAATCTCGGATAGTTGCAAAGGATTAGGGACCGGGAGCGCAAGAAGAACAGAATAAGAATCGTCCAGAGTATCTAGAGATGTAAATATAGTTGGGAGGAGCGAAGAAAGTGACAATTGAGTCTCTGGGGGTGGAGGAATATCGCTGAAATGAGTGATTGCAGTCTCAACAGGCTGGGCAGCTTCCAGCTGGAGTCTGTCAAGGACACACTGGAGGATAATATTGGCAGACATGGGATGATATCGAGAAGATGTGCAGCAAATGCAAAGTTTTAGTGGCGAATGAACCTGATTGTTTAAATGCTCTCTAGCAAATCAAAACAAATAGTTGTTCGGGCCAAGCAACTACTCTATCACTCGACAGGGTGCTTGCATGTCCACTCGATCAGCATTTACACCGGTAAATGCCAAGCTAGAACGGAGATAAATGCGCATACATGTGCACTTGTGTGACATATGTGCCAGTGAAACTCATTATTGATTGATTAATTGAGCATTTATTCCTCAAAATTCCGATTTAACACCAGTATAGTAGCATACATGCAGGGTTACATTGCAATCACAGCTTCCGGGACCATGTGCACCCATCTGAAACCTCCATTCTTAATCGGCTCCTGTATTCGGAGGACACTGTTCGCAGCATCTTCGGGTGCCCACCCACTGCACAGCCACCGACGCTCACAGCTGTCCCATGTCCCACGCTGGGCTGACGCGACGGGACAGAGGTACCAAGTATGTCCAAACAAAGCGAAGCGCCCGTCGCTTTTACGTAAGCGACATTCTTCTCTCGCCAGTACAGTAATGTTTATCGGTTTCCATGGTACAGATGTTGTTACATGGGGAAACCGCTGAAGCTTGGGCACATGTAATGAAAGCTTATATGTGTGCCGCAATCTAAAGTAACCTGGGACTATATGCGTGGTTCCCAATGGCTCAGCCCGAACGCCAGCTCGATCCTTCGCAGCGCCAGCTACCATGGAGCCAAAAACATCCTCAGCCATCCATAAAATATACAGATATTGTATTTAGTACTTACCAACATGGTCTCTGGTGGGAGGGTAAATGTCATCCTGTACCACGTCACGATCTGATCTTCGGATATAGTCATCGGCACCTGTAAATTCTTGTAAACTCACGTCATCCAGTGACTTATGGTAACGCACAATATACACTCCTGCGTTTTGCATGGACTTGAAGCCGGCTACAGTCTGTTTGTATGCGGAAGCACCTGGACCAGCCACGCGGTCGAGGACCGGAGCCAGACCCACTACAAAAAATACCCCTGCACTCGCGGGAACGAATCTGCGAATACACATTCAGACCAGATTCAAATGAATCAGACCAGGAATTACGGCAGTTTATGATACGTGCACCAATCGCCAACAACTTCAAACGCCTTGCTCAACCTCCGTCGATTCTCTTCAAGGAACCAGTCACGAAACGACACATCGCTTAGCACTCATGTAAATAGCGCATCAGACGCAGAAGACATTGGCAGCGCTTGAACCGCACGTTCGACGAAGAGCAGCAAGTCTGGGTTATGCTGGGAGATGAGCGAGCCGACTTGGAGCCCTGACGAACCAAAATCTTTTGTCGGTCCAGCTATGACGTGTACACGAGCGGGGTTGCATCCGGCGAGCGCTTGGATATCGAGACTCAGGATGGATACGAAGGGTGTTGGATCTGGAACGTAGCGGCTAGAGAAGACCTGCAAGCCGTAGACCTCATCTACAATCAGGTGGACGTTGAACTGTACATGAAATCAGTCTTGAATAATATCAACGCAATATCCAGCATACCTCTTCAGCTAGACGGGCGTATTCTATGATCATTTGTTGAGAATACGCGGCTGCAAGTGGATTGTGAGGATTGCTACAGTATCGGTTACAAGACAGCGCAAAAGAGCCAGCACGGGTACTCACCAAAACATAATCGCTCGAATCTTGTTTTCTGGATTTTCCAACGCGACGCGGAGGTAGCTTAGGCTATCGGTCAAAAGAGGATCCACTAAAGGTGGAATATATGCGGGTACGACTTTAGCTTGAGCTGGATATACGATATCCCGCGGGTAGCTGTCTGCGGGTACACCTTAGCCCTAATCGCCGGGTTTAAGCCCAAGGAAAACATACCGTAATATGGCTAATTGAAATGAAATGAGCCTTGGATATGCTTGCAGGTAATGAAATGGTCTCACCGTCGCCATCAAAACTCCATCTCCAGGCTCACATAGTAGCGCCCAGATGACTTGTACGAGCAACGAGCCGATCCCATCTCCGTGCACACAATCTTCGGGTAGAACCTTGATAAGTGGATTGAAGAACGTGTTGAAGTACCTGGGTAAAACCTGCTTTGTCGACTTTTCATAGCTGTTCTGTAGAGTCCAGCCTGGCCACAAGGGTCAGCAAACGTGTGGAACGATGATCAACTTGACAGACGGTATTTCAAGTGGGCTGGTGTAAGCTCGAAATGCGTGTTGAAGTACTGCATGCTTTAAATAGGCATGTCAATTAAGTGGTCTTTTCAGGGACACACCTCCAGCAGCTCCGTTGTGAGCAACGAATTTTCGGCGGTCGAGAGTTTGATGATTCCGCCCGGGTTCTTTTCCTTATCGTATAGTTTTCCTTTCCATGTGCTGCAGCGGCTCAATGAAATCAACACCAGGGGCTGTTGGAGCTACCCACAAGTCGCTTGGTTTCTTGAGTATATTCACATAGTTCCTAGCTCGTCCAGATCACGCTGGCTGTGTAGAATCGAATGAACCATCAAAAGGCATATTCGGACAATATCCATGGGAAATATAATTAGGATTGCGTGATCAGAGAAAGGCCCGGGTGAGGGGAACGGGAGGGAGTCACTCCCCGGCGATGAGCGGCTTTTATACCCAAGAGGGGTTCTTGGGTATTTCCATTTGGGACTCATAACACGTGAAGGTACTCGACCTCGGTCAGAAACTTCCACTGCATTACTACGACATGCTATACACAGGGGGGTCAATTCTTGACACCAAACGGCGCCAACCCCACCCTCTCCCATTCCACCACCCCTCCCATCACGCAATATGCCTCTAGACCCCTATTCTTTAGTACGCTCATCGCAAGTCTCGCCGAATGTCCGTCGTAGCCAAGCATAAACACCACTTTCCCCCCTAGAACCTCGTCACCAAACTCGATATCATCTTTCGCTTCAGCACCGATACGAGAATCGATAAACTTGAACTGTTCGACCATTGTCGGCGGGTGTTGATACGGATTCCGCGTCCGACCAATGGGAAAGTTGATGGCATTCGGTAGGCGGAGGTGGGAAAAGTCGTCCGTCGAGCGGAGGTCGAGGACGACGATCGTCGAGGAGGGGTCAAATTCAGCTTTGCCCCTCTCGCGTGGTACTTTGAAGCTAGTGGTCGTGTGGCCGTTTGTGAGTGGTTTAGGTGTGAAGAGTTTGGCGTGTGCTTCGGCAGGCGTAAAATCCCAATCATTGTATGAGCTTGGTATGAGTGACAGTTAGGGAGAAGTTCAAATAGGAACTTTACAGGTTATAAGCATAAGGGTCGACGTTGAGCAGCTCCGAGCTACGGATAGGGAGGTAGTGTGAGTCGTCCAATTTTTCGTAGTATTCTCGGGTGTACTGGAATTGGCCGTCACAGCAAATGAACACACCTGGTTCGGTATCAATATCTTCATTATAACTCGGTGACTAACAGCCAATATTATACTCACAAGGTATATCGCCATCCTCGTTTCGTAGATGATCCAACGTCCCTTTCTCCTTCATAGTCCGGTCAAAGAACTACGAAACACAGGTTTCGATTTAGTTAACTCGTCCAAGTCCGTCCCGCGGTCAATTCTCACCTTGTACAGCCCCAACAACGCCGTTCCCGAACTCGGTCCAACAAGTATCCCATTCCGACACAGGTCCAAGGAATGCTCGAACGCCTCGGGCGACGTGACTTCCTCCATCATATCAATCGCTTCTCGCCATGGGAACCAAGTTACAGGTTCAAGCAGGGAATAAGAGCGAGGGCCGGGGACGCGGTCATTTGGCGCGGTGCAGCCACTGTAGGAAAAGCCTCAAAATTGCCGTGATGAGAAGATAGGTTTCGTGGCATACCCAACACGCGTAACATCCGGTTTGGCTTTCTTGAGCGCGAGACCACAGCCAGTGACTGCACCCGACGTGCCAATCGAAGACGCAAACACCTTGATCTCCGGTAGTTGGCGTAGTATCTGCGGTGCAGTCCATCGCACATGATTATCCCAATTCTATTGCGAACATGAGCCCACTCGACAACTCGGTTGGTCAAGGCAGCTGCTTACATTTGGGTTGCAGTATTGATCCGGATTGTAAGCGCCGCCCTCGCCCCACCTACCCCTCGTCCTCGCTCAACGGGTTGCTAGACGCATCGGCGTCCTCGTCCGTCTCGGTATCGGTATACGGCTCGGGCATCCCGCGTGGTCTATCCAACCGCCCGACCGGACTGATCGCGATTCGCCCGGTCGGACTGGGCTCGGTTCTTCCCATAGGACTAGGCGCTGTCTGCCCAATTGGGCTAGGCAAAAGTCCCCCAATCGGACTGGGGGACTCGTCCACCATGGAAGTCGGCGTGGGGACATCGAATCTCGTAAACGCCGACGGAAACGTGTCTCGCTTCGCACTCGGGGGAGGGGGGAGACCTCCAGACTCAACACGCCCCTGGAAGTCTTGATTTCGGGCGCGCGAAAGAGGGGGATAGAGTCATCCGTAAATCGAGTGCCCATAATGGGGCGTGTAATTTCGTCTCCGGCCGTACGAGTCGGGGTGAGTGTTGGTGGGGGCGCGGGCTAGGCTCGGACGAGTCCTCGATCTCGATAGATTCTGGTCGTGGTGTGGGGCGAACATGGATGGATCGGCTGTAACCGAGCGGACGGCACGCCACCCGGTCGTTGCGAACGCCCGCCAGGTGTGTATAGCATCACCGGGTCCTTGAGGTTCCAAATGTAGAGTTATAAGCCGGTACCATCGGATGCGAGGAGTGAGTGTTGGAGAGGATTGAGATGAAGTGCTCGGACAGGGCCGGTATGTGTCGAGTTTTGAAAGAGGCGCGCGGAGGAGACGCTAGAAAGAATTCAGGGTGAGCCAACTTACGTGATGATATCAAGGCGACGTACTCGTTTTCTGGGCAGGATCTCAGAGTTCGAGTTGGCCAGACCCGAGACCGGCTGTCGAGCTGTGGTGGTCGGGATGACGTGCTATCCCAATTTCCAAACTCCAGCGCTTACAGAGTCGCAGTGACCCCCGATCGAGCTCCGCCCTACTCCCGGCGTCGGTCGCGAATCCGTCCGCAAAATTCTCGCAGCTCATCGTGGGCAACGGGTCTTCCCCGTCCGGCTCGAAATGAATTCCGACGCCTGTCAAACGCGGTCTCATTCCAAATTTAGCCGCATTTTGTTGATGGTACTAGTGGAATGGATAACCCTGGTGAGGCCACTCTGCCCGGCGACGCCGAACGGGATTCAGGTGCTAATTGTTATCGATACATGGTTCACGAGCTTGTATTAGAATAGCGCAAAAGTTAGATATAGCATCAAAAACAGTTCAGATTGTATACGCCATTTCACCGAATAGTAAAGAAAGAGCAGAAACAAAGGATGAGAGCTCGTCTAACGTAGTTTGGAAATATGATGGTCAAAAATGTCGATGACCGTTTTGAATTGAGTCCATGGTTTAACGTCGCTGCCGGCAGTCTCGGAGCAATGCTCACTCACAACCTTCTCGTCCTCCGAGCTAGTATTCTGATCATTGGGTTTCTCGTAAATACGCCGTCTGAGAAAGCTCGCAAATTTTTCGGCAACAGATGCCGCCTTCTTCCAGTCGTTGTCCAAGCGGCGAATGTTTTCGCGTACATCCTGCGGGTATCCAATGAATCCTTTTTTGAAATGTCCTAGAGACTGGTCGTTGCGATCGCATAGCTTGTTGATGAGACTTTGGGCTTGCTCGTTGAGCTGCCGTCCAGGCTGCGTATGTGTAGCGACCGTCCATATAAGCACCCAGAAGATGGATTCTAGATCGTGTAGGAACGTGTGCTGCACAGGATCAAGTTCGGTGGCAAGCAGCAGCTGGGCTGAGATAAACGCGGGAGTACCCTATACGCCAAGTCAAAAAACCTTCATTTCCCGAGCTTGTCTGGACTTACTGTTCGTTCCGTCCCCCGCGCCTCGTCATCAGGCCGGTTCTGATCGACCATAAACTCGAGGTCGTAGACCCGCCCATCGCATTTCAGGCTATTGTACCGTTGCTTGACGTATTGATCATATGTTTCTGCACTAAATCAAGAATAAGTATGAGCCGCGATATCAGAAATCTGCCACATACTGGATAATTCCTGTCTCAGGGTTTAGCGGAAGCACATTCAATTCGGAATCGTCCGTGGTATCCGAACGGCCGTCCGAGTTTTGATCAAAAGTGCTGGTGACGTTGGTCACATCCGAGTCATCCGAGTCCGTATCTAAGTCAGACGTGGCATCGTAGGTTGGTTGGTCGCTCCAGGGATCGTCTTCGTCGCCGCTTGGGGAAGACCTAAGTGGGGTACATAGAACGTTTCCCTCACTAATGTCTCGGTGCACCTTGCCTAGCTCGACAATTTTTGCTAGCCCTGTGGACTGCATATTAGCTGAGCTGGAACGTCGCCATAAAAATAACTAACCAACTACACCATCTCTCAACACCCTCAGAAGGTGAGGCAAACGCTTGATCCGCCAAAGAGGGACGCCCTCGTCCATTAATATCAATATCATGCTATGGACGCGGTATTCTGGTGGAGCTAGACGACGCTGCTTGTATTTTGCGTGGGTAACTTTAGATCGCAGGGAGCGCGCGGATGCGTCCGAGTTGCTTGAACGAATTCGGTCGGCCTCCTCTTCGGAAAGCGGTGGGTAGAAACTCTTCATTAAGGGTGAAGCAACGAGAGCGTCGGGGTCGGTGTTCATCACTGCAGTGGAACCACCAAATTCTGCCCATCTGCGTTGGCAAATCCCGTGGAAGTTTTTGAAGCTCGCAAGATTATCTCCCTCGTCGGGGCGGGTTCCGTAGCGGTGAATAGACTTGAGTACGGCACGCATTTGCCGGTCCTTGATCCGGGCAAGACGAAGTACTAGCGTGGCACGGCCAACAAGACATTTACGTTGACAGATGATTTCCAAGACCGTCCATCGTTTTTTGCCAGTCTTGACTCGGAGGTCCCGCCGAGTCTCGTAGTTGTCTGATTGTCCAGTCAAACGAGGCCAAAAATAGAACCGAGGATCGTAGCCGAACGACTCAGAATCGAGGGCAAACAGACCGGCAGCAGCCATAGCAAAGCGTTCGAAATCATTGCGCAGGTCGAATTGGGGCGAATGAAGGATCCCGTCGCGACCAAGGCGAACAAAAACGGCTTTAGTATTGCAGATGGCGATGGAGAACACATGAAGGCGATAAACCTGATGTATAAGCGTCGAGCGGGCGTAGCGTGCTAGCTGCGAGAGAGCCTCGCTCAGTTGTTCATCGTTGCCCTTCTTCTCGCTCGCGGCCTTGCACTCGGCAAAGAAGTTAACTTCGGCCCAGTGACAAGAGCCGTCCGGTCCACGCATCGCCTGAATGAGGTCCGGGATGGCAGCCGTGTCGTTCGGGTCGTCTGCTTTGACCTGCTTGCCATGAAGTGGCACAACGTTCTGGTGAACAGGTCGAAACTCGTCGGGAGAGAACGCGGCCTGGCTGATGAAGTCGAGTATACTGGCTACTGTGTCATGCATTGTTTCGCTCTCCGGGCCTTCAAGGGTTCGACAATCAATGGTCCACGGCGTGTTGTTGTACGAGAAGAGCAGATTCCTGTTCAGCTCGCGGCAAATAGCACCGCGTCTCGTCTCGGGCACCGGCAGGAACTCGTCGACGAAGTCCCGATATTCGTAAACTGCTAGGTTGATTTCCTCTCGAAGTATCGCTTCCATGTCCTCGCGACCCATCGTGTCTCGCTCGAGCGACTTGGTACGCTGGTTGGCCTCCTCGGCAACCTCGGGTGACAGAGTAGCGATCATGGGCTGGTTACGTGACGAATGTTGGGATTGGGTTGGGCGGGATTGGGGCCGCGAAGAACTAGACGTGCGTAAGGGCGTGTCCGCGAGCGATAAGGCCGAAGCCGGCGGGGTAACTACTCCGGCGTCCTGGACATCCTGGTGAGGCAACGTGGCAGGTTCATGAAGAGATGTCTTCTGACGCTTAGATGCAGGGAGACTGGTCGGAGGAGCGGTTGAGGGACGACGCCGTGGAGGTTCTTTCTGATGTGGTCCGGTGAGCCTCGGCCGCGGCCTGGTTGATGTTGTCATATACGAAGCTGCAGACTGCGAGAGGGTCATTCAGTTTTCCCGTTATTCCAGGGTGTACTTACTTTAGGTGCCATTTTAAAGATCTCTGCGAATGCTAGTGATATGTGAGGAAAGATGCGTGAGGTTCTGTCGGCGGCACTGACGGCAGATGGTACCTGAAAATCAAATTGGCCGAACCAGGTGATCATCCACGTGTTCCAGAGTATTTGTGGCATTGACGCAAGACTCGGCAAAAAAGCCAAATGTAATTAATCTGTGCTTATTAGCACTGGTACATAGCCATTATTGACTGATATTTACAACGCCCCGCTAGACCGAACACCCCTTTCGGCACCCAACTTCAAGTTCCCGTCCTATCATTCGAAAACGACGTGCTCGTACGCAGCTGCGCGTCATATAGTTCGGAGCCTGCAGAGAGACTCGTGTTACTCTCTCCAAAGCCAGTAAGTTAACTAAGGAAAGCAGCGCAAACGTATTATTCACCAGGCGAGTATTGCCACAAGGCAGGCTTGCACGAGAATGATAAGGGCAACAGTTATCCCCCGCGACACGAGTGCAACCTGAACCAGGAACGGCTTTGGAAAAGAGAAAGGGAGCGACCGACCCGGACGAGATCATTGAGACGGACATCCCTAGGCTTGTGTTATTTGATGGGCGCAAGCTAGGGGCAGAGGGTGGATAAGCGGGGTGCAGGAATAGTGAATGATCATTGGGAGTTAGCAATAGTAATAAACATATGCAAAAGACTCACCGTAAGCAATGCTCCTTGCGGAATAGCCGACGGGCTATTGTTCTGGTCGAGCGCGAGGAAGAATAGTACGGCCATACAGATTTGCCGAATATAAAAACCGACGAAAACATCTTGGATCACCTTAGGAAAGAACAACCCTACAGCCGATTTAGTACTTATTCGATCCATTAAAGAATAACATACCTCCAGTATCGCCCGCCTCGGGCTGGCCAAACTGTCACAAGAATAGATACTTGCAGGCTTGATAGAAGAGGAAAAATGAGACGCAGATTATTGGCGAAATGATCGAATACCTGCGAACGAGTTAGCCATAGCCAAGCAAAACAACAACCCGACTCACTCAATGCCAATGATCATAATAAGCGACATGGCAGGGAATAAAGTACCCCATGCCATGTTCTGTAACGTATACTTGAGATTATAGATCGAGCGCGGCATGCTGTAACCCAGCTAGCTCAAATGTTCCATGATCCTCGAGTACTCATCGTCCGAGGATGTAGAGTTTGGTATAATACAACTTCGTGGTTCGTGGGGCCAGAGACAAAAGGTTGTGTTGGGCCGGGCTTCTTCTTGAGTAATTCACGGAGGTTGATCATTCGTTGTTTCTTTCATTCTTGGAATACTTCGTGATCAATCTAGAATTCCTGCTTAACGGACTAAAGGCAAGTGTCAGAGGGAGTCAAGATTAAAGTGAAAGGACATACCGGCAACGGCCAATTTGGAGAGTTAACAAAGCATTCGGTATAATGTTGTTCCACCTCGGTTGTTCGTGTGCCTATCAGCTCGGCACCAGCAGACCAGTAGCGAGCAAGTTAAGCCTTAGCCACAAATGAGATCACTGCTTGTAGTGTACCCATAGAGCGCTGAGATTGTCGTCGTTGTCTCGGGACAGTGTGACACGCAGGCGATTATCAAATTGGAATGTGTCAAGCATCCGCAAACTGCCCCTTTGTGGTAATTACCCCAGACGAACAGATTATACCGCCAATTTTCCGGCCGACCATTAGCATAATCGCTCAAGTAACCCTATCACCAGCTGAGCTCGACTGAGAGACATTTTAATAGACAGTCTTCTTTATGCATTCTACCCTGGACGACGTTCAGCGGGTTTCAAGTACCTTGATAACCACCCTGCCCAACAGTTCATAAGACGTGGTCAATTCTGGGCCCGCTGGGGGAGGTGCGAGGTCAACTGAACAGGATTTTAGGCTGGGGCTACGGTCGGTACGAATCTCAACTTCTGGATGGTCTAGACACCAGTCCTAGCGCTGGAGACCGGCAAATCGTACGCCCAAGAGATACATAAATCTGTAGATAGGATAGCTGGGATATAAGTCCTCAGATACAAGCATATATCCAGTTTAGCCTAAGATTATCTGTCAACCAATCGGAGGGCATAATTGCATTAAAAATGGTATTACGAATGCAATAGACAGGAAAACAGACAATAATCTACACGGGGTTACGGACAAAAATCGCGCTGTGCGCGGGAGGTGGCTAAACAAGTGGGCGATATTGGATAAAAT
>WSLM01000511.1:0-15561 GCA_019677335.1 Ceratobasidium sp. UAMH 11750 | reverse complement strand
ACCCCGTTGTTGCAAACGCCACGCCTAACTGCGCTATCTGGGAGGCCGCTCGCGCCACAAGCGCGGCACCCTATTTTTTCAAGCCTGCGCTCATTTCCGAGAACGGTCTCCACATGCGATTTATAGATGGTGGTCTCGGACGTAACAACCCGACAATGCAACTCCTCGACGAGATGGCTGAACAGTTCCCGAATCGACACGTCGCACTCATCCTCAGCCTAGGAACGGGGCAGAAAAATGTTATCCGACTACGTCCGGCCGGGGGAATTCCAAAGTTGCAGCTCATAGGGATGCCCAAAATGCTGCAGAAAATCGCGACCGACTGCGAAGAGACGCATACGCGACTTGAGGACCGATTTCGGAACCGTCCGAACGTATATTTTCGGTTCAATGTCGAGCAAGGGATGCAGGGGATTGGGCTGGAGGAATGGAAGAGACTTGGAGAGGTCCAGAGCCATACACTGGGTTACACTGGGCGGTCCCCGGCTAATCAAAATATTGATAGTGCGGTCAGTGCTATGATAGCCCGCCACAGTGCCATGACTGTTCAGCAAGCGGCCGGTCGGTGACTGGGCGTTCGTGATGCATCGAAGCGCAGCCGACCGACCGACTTTTTCCTGCTCGTGTATACTTATCGTACTGTATATGTCCTGCATAATTTGACACTGCACATTAGGGGCTGTATGCCAAAGCCTGTGGAGACACAGCTATTCTTCAACGAAGGAAGAGAGTAAGGCGTCGTAGGTCGACCTCTCGTGCCATGATGTTATGATTATGATTCAAATTATAGGCCAGCGCGTACGGATTGCGAATATGGATGGTGGAGGTGCATCCTGGTCGTATTACGCCCACAAACAACGCATACAATCATGGCAAGGCGTACCTCTGCTAGTATCCCATACCCGATACTGGACCCTGCTTACCCCTCCTTCTTTGGTATTGCACCTTTGTCCTACGGCGCCCTTTGTTGTTCGCATTTAAGCCCCACTAGTCGTCGCGACGGAGGGCGCGCGATCGAGGCGCGAGGCATGGCTTTCGGGCCAATTTTTCGGGTATAGCCGTACCTGAGGGCGCTGACAAGCTGGCGTCGGGGCGGTGTTGCAACTGAATAAAAGCCTGAAGCACCTGCCGGATGGTTTATTCATTACCCACCATCCCCCACCTCTTTTCGCTGCTTCGTTCGATGAATCAAGGTCCCCATGACCGACAACTCGCGGAGGGATTGTGTATTATATCGTTTGGTATGCAATTCTTCGCACTCAGCCCGCCCTGCGAGGCTACATAACTTGTATATGTAGACGGTGGCGGCGTCAGAGGACTTTCATCCCTGCTGATACTTCAAGAGATAATGAGACGCTTGAACGCGAGGCGTCAGGGACAACCCCCGTTAGAACCTTGGCAAGTTTTTGATATGATTTGTGGGACAAGTACTGGCGGGTAAGTAGCCTTGCCAACCAAAAGGACTATTTACTGACCATATTCTGAAGATTGATTGCGATTATGCTCGGCCGGCTCCGAATGTCCGTAGAGCAAGCTATCACAGCTTACGTCCAGCTTGCGAGGGATATATTTTCAGAAACGAAGTTGTTGTGGAAAGAAGGGACCTACAAGGCTAGCAAACTTGAAAGCGCTATCAAGATAATTGTTGGCAGGTATGGGGTTCCCGCTGCTGAACCGTTTAGGTCACGCGAGAGAGATGAGCGTGATGAGGAGGTCGGGTCGGATGTTAAGATGCTCGATAATCGGGATGATACAGATCGAGGTCGTGTGTGAGTATAGCACTATAGTTTGTGTACGAAGCTCACACTTTGACATAGGTTTGTCTGTTCACTTATGGCTGAAAATGCCAGTTCATCGACAAGGTTCCGCACATACTCTGCTACCACAAATCCTACCGCCAATTGTTACATATGGGAAGCCGCTCGCGCCACGACTGCAGCACCGAAATTCTTCAAAGCCGCCTGGGTTTTGGAAGATAGCGGTATAAAGATGCGTTACATTGACGGTGGTCTCAGGTGTAATAACCCCACGCATGAGCTGTTAGATGAAGCGGCGAACTTCTTCCCAGATCGTCTGGTCGCTTGCATTCTCAGCATTGGGACGGGCAGGAGGGGCAAGATCGAGCTACCCGATACTGGACTAGTTCCAAAACTTCAGCTAGCCAAGGTAGTCAAGGTGCTCCAAAAAATTGCCTTGGACTGCGAGAAAACGCATCAAGAGCTTTCAGAGCGTTTCTACAACCGTCCGGGGACATACTTTAGATTTAATGTCGATCATGGAATGGAGGCGGTTGGCCTGGCGGAGTGGGAGCGAGGTAGTGGTATTCAGGCTGATACGGCGAGTTATACCAGGGAGAGTCAAACAACACATAGCATAGATAGCGCCGTGGAGGCAATCTTGCGGAGAAACCGTGATGGGATGATGACAGTTGGGCAGGCGGCTGGTCGTTAGATGGGTGTTTCTGAGATTAGACACTGAGAATGGGCTACGTACATGTTTTAATTGGATTGTATGCGTTCTAATCATCGTCAAGCTTCGCCTTTCGGCCGTGTAATTTTCTGAGATAATACCGGTAATGTGCACAAAACGCAGTTGACCCGTTTCAAGTGCATAGAAGCTCGATATTCTTTGGACTCGAGCGTGAAAGTGGAGCGGCCGAGTCAAATGAAACGCCGAGCGCTTGTTGCTCCACGTGCGTTACCGGTCCCGACCGATTGGTCATTGGATCAATCCGAACGACGATCCTCGAAGAACAAGCGAACGTGTGAGCTTCACTTTGTACAGTATACTTCTGCGCTCTGGAATCTGCTATAAAACGTCCCTCGACAACTCGAAAAGCTACTTGTAGTCGATACTTGGAGTCATATCTCTTTTCTCTGGTGACGATTGAGTCATACTTGAGTCACTTTCCTGGTGCTAGTCATCTCGACTTCCTGCTTTTTTTCCAACTCGGTGTGCGATACTAGCTGCGGTCAAGGGCTCGGTCACTAGTTTGTTTTTGGCCGCACGTCTTTCGGGCGCCGCTCGACAGATAACTCGCCCCCGGTCTGCTCAGACCCCGCTATCTATCTTGTGAAGCACAACCTGCATCACAAGCTAGATATCGGCGTTTCCAGGCCCCCCTCTGGTACATGACAAATCTCCACGCGTACTTTCACTTGCGCAATCTTAGCGCATTCCGTCAACTCCTCGATGCACGTAATGCATCCGGAAACCGCGCCTCCGATGGACGACCTGGGAGCGGACCACGAAGCTGGTCCCAGCAAACGCAGACCCAGATGACACAGATCGCGCAAAATGCTCAACTCGACAATAATCCCAATTCACGCGATGCCCTCGGGCGTACCGTCCTTCATTTAGCGTGCGCGGACGTGGCACCGGTTGCGCTTGAGTTTACGCGAGCTTTGTTGGCGCTACCCTCGGCCCAGGTTGACGTCAACTCTCAAGATACGGAGAGCGGATGGACAGCCCTGCATCGGGCGCTTTACGCCGGGAATCTCCCGGCGGCGATCTTGCTCCTTGCATGGAACGACATTGACACCGGAATCCGAGACTTGGAAGGGATGACAGCGTTTGATGTGTATAATGCGACGGTTGAGGGTACGGCCCCTGACGTGTCTGCTAAGGCGTTCCGAGATTTGCTAGTATGGGGTAGTAATAGGTGAGAATCGCTCAAATATGGCTTTTATAATTGGCTTACACCCTGCAGGAATGCGACCCTGGGTGTTGGGGATGCAAATGATCGTACTTATCCCGAGGCTATTCACATCGTGCGCCCGACAGAAGTTACCGAGAGACTTACTGGGAGTGCCCGGTTTAACCCGATCCATATCAAACATATCGCTATGTCACGGCTACATACGGGTAAGCGATAGCCCGTAATGCATGATAAACCCTTTATACCCGTAATCTAGCCGTCTTGACGAACGAACCCCGCGAAAACCTCGAAGTCTGCGGATTTGGAGGAGTTGGACGGTAAGTTGAATATGACGAAATTGTCCTATATTACTATTACTGACTGATTATTTAGACTCGGAACGAAGCAACACGCACAGTACAGCTTGACCAAAGTCTCCGGACTCGAAAACCAAACTATCATAGCCATCGCACTCGGCCTCGACCACACTTTAGCTCTTACTGCAGACAGAAACGTACTCTCATGGGGGATGAACCGATTCCATCAGCTGGGCTACATCATCGAATCCGATGCAATCCCTGGCAAGTCCAAAGCAGATACAACCGAGAACCAAGTCCAGGTCTCGCCGAAACGCATCCTTGGGCCACTCCGGAAGGAAGAGGTCGTTGGCATTGCGGCGTGCAAGACGGCGAGCGTTTGTTGGACGAAGGAGGACCTGTATACCTGGGGTACGAATGCGGGTCAACTGGGGTATGCCAAGGGAACACCTGGCTGGCAAGTTTTGCCCCGGAAAGTTGCAGCAGTGTCCAGGGTTATTGATGCGGCTATTTCGGTGAGTGGTTTCTATCTCTATGAATTGAAGTAGTTACTGATTGAGCCGCTTAGGATAATGCGATGGGGTGCTTGTTGGGGACCAAGGACGTGATGTGTTTCTGGAATGGGACGCATTTCCGCATCCAGTCAGCTCAAATAATCCCTTAATCTCCCATCCTCTAACACGCCCCTAGATTTCCTCCCCCAGTCTTCCCGCATCGGTACCGCCCACCTCAGGTCATGACTCGCATCCAAATCGCCAAGGTCACGTGCAACGACACTGCGTTTGCCGCTCTTACCACCTCTGGCGACGTCTTTCTTTTCACCCTCCCAGACAACCCAACCCCCGAATCTGATTCCAGCCCCAACGTCCGCCCCCAAAAAGTATGGACACTTCGGCGACGCGTCGCGGCGGTACACGATATCGCGCTCGGAGCGGATGGGACGATTATCGTCTGTACGGCCAGCGGGCATGTGTTTGTGCATGCTCCACGACCGGTCAAGGGCCCGAGTGTTTCTTCTGGTTCTGGATCGGCGGCTGGGTTACTAAGTGGGGCGCATAGAGCGCACAAGTATCAGCGTATGACTGGGTTGCAGCGTGTTGTAGCCGTCGCTGCGAATTCGACGGGCGGGTTTGCGGCGTTGCGGGCGGATGCGGTGATTGAACCTCTTGTTGTCGAGGGGAAGAGCTTGGCGGAGGATATAGGGGAGATGCAGCCCTACCTAGCTGCGCTGGGCCAGGCGGATGTTGGCTTAGACCCGGGTGTAGTGGATGGGGAAGGGGACGAGGAGGATGAAGAAAACGAGGGGATTGTTGGAGATGTCAGGTTGGCGGAGCGGTTGTGTTTGGTGGTGGAAGGTGGCGGAGTGAAGGTCGAGTTGGATCATCATGCGTTGCATGGGGCAGATATGATGGTAGCCGGAGCTGTGGACGTGCCGGTACACCGAGCTGTCTTGTTCGCGAGGTGTCAAGCGCTCAGAGGGGTACTCGCGGGGAGGGATCTCAGCGGGGAAGGTCTGGCTATCAAGTACTCCAAGGAAACTAGGGCTCTTTCGATTTCTGGATGCCACGCTTTGTCGGTCTTGGTGCTGCTCAGCTATCTCTACTCGGATAACGTCTGCGCGATCTGGGATCGACGGGTTAGCATCCCCGTTGCGGCTGGATTATCCAATATCAAGGCGCAACCAATGTCCATCCGTTCGGATATGCAACGTCTCGCCCGGGTTTTGGACCTTCCTGCTCTCCGTCACGCCGTCGAGACTATTGGTAAACGTACACCCGCACCTACACTCGACGCCGACTTTGCCCATCTCTTTGATTCTGCGCAAACCATTGGCCAATCGATTCTCCCGCATGACATCTCGCTCGATCTTGCAGACCGGTCTGTTCTCTGCCACTCGGTCGTCCTGCGCGCCCGGTCGCCGTTCTTTGCTGCGTTTTTCGACGAACCCGAGTGGACGCGGGAGAGATGGAACGAGCAGGGGATAATATGCGTGGATTTGAAGCATTTGGAGTGGAAGGCGATGCGATATGTGGTTAGGTATATGTGTTGTGGGGCGGGGGTGGACTTGTTTGATGATGTTGGTGAGTGGTTGGAGATGATATGCGTGAGGGAGGATATTGATTGTGAGAATAGATTTTGTCAAGACGGCAGACGAGTTGATTGATTTTGTGTTTAGCGTTATGTCTGCGGCGGTGGGTTTTCCCTCAGATTTATATTGGACATATGCTGATATGTTGGAACAGAACGAGCTGATGCTCGAGCAACTTTCGGAGATTTGCTCAGTAGTAATTCTTCAGCATGTGACGCTGCATAACTGCACCTCCATTCTTGCCGACGCGTCTCCGTTATACTCGCCCAAGCTCAAGGCTCGCATCCATGAATACGTCGCGGTCAATATGGAATGTCTTCTCGAGAAACGGTTCTTGGACGATGTCGCACACGATACGATGAAGGAGCTTGCTGCGTTTGTCCGTGCCCAACAAGCTATCAAACTACCTCATACTCGATCAGGGACTTGGCTCGCTCGTCTTATGGAGAAACACAAAGCTTGGTCCGATCTTCAAGACCTCCCATCGGTTATCGTGCGTACCTGTCCGCCCGGACGACCTAGTAAATCGCCCAAGCTATCTCCGAGTGGCCCGACATCGCCCAAAACTCCCCGACGTACAACCACGATTCATTTGTCGTCGGCGCCCCAAAAGGCGGTTTTGAGCCCCACCCTGTGTGGTGGGATGTTTGCGATGGATGATGAGCGGGTGGAGGTTATTCCAAAGTTGGAATTGGGTGGTGCTGGGGCTGAGTCTACACCTCCGCCTGCTGCGAGCTTGCCTGCTCCTGTTTGGAAAGGTATGAGCGCGATGAAACCCGAGTGAGTGTGTTCTTCATTCTGTGCTCTACTCCCGCTAATCTATCTTGCAGGAGAATTGATATGCGATCTATCATGGCCGACGAGGCTGCCGGATCACGTGCAACTCTCTCACCAACAGCACGCATTGCCAGAGCCGACGGACCCGCTCAACCTTCATCACCTAGCAAGACACCCCAAAAGGACCGGCCAAGGCATATTTCCCAGACGGCGACCCCTCCCGCCTCCGCGAGCACGTCATGGCGAGACCATAGTGGGGCATCGAGTTCTCCTGCTCAACGAGGACCTACTACCGGAGAGTCCCTAAGTTTGCTTGATTCGAGCGTGCGACCGCGACTAGCTTCTACGCAGCCCTCTATGCCTTCTCCCTCCACAGTTTCTAAAACTACTACGGTTCAACCCCAAGCGGCGAAGCCTGCACGCCCAGCGCCTGTTCCTGCAGCCCCACCCGCGCCACCCGCGTTTCCAGGTCTTGGCCCGGTGATTGTTCCCAAGCGGTCAGTTAGTGGAGGGGAGAATACCAAGAGGCGAGGTGTCCCGTGAGTAATTGCAACAAGTCAAATCGCTATGGGTTGGATATTGATAGACTCTGTTAGGGATGCCTGGGCTGCTCCACCGCCGATGCCAGCCCCACCTTCGGGTTCCACAGGCTCTGTATCCTTTTCCGCAATTCAACAACAGCAGCACGCCCAAAAGAACGAATCCGGAGCTTGCAAGGCGAAACAAAGCTTGCGGGAGATCCAAGAAGACGAACAAAGACGGGCCAGAGAGTTGCAAGAACAAGAACGCGCTCGGGCTCGCGAAGCAGAAGAACTAGCGGCCGAGTTTGAGTTTATGCAGTGGTGGAACGCGGAGGAGGCCAGAGTGAAGAAAGAGATGGAAGGAAATAAGGGGGGTGGAGAAGGAAAGAACAGGAGAAGAGGCAGGGGCGGTGGTGGTGGGCGGAAGGGGAAAGGGAAGGGGAAAAGCCGGAGTGCTGCGACCCCAGTCGCTGGTGGTGCGGTATAGGATCAAAGCTTTGGACCTACGGTAAGAAATATTAGCGATTGGATACCTATGATAGACTATGATATGTCCTCTATATGCGCTACCGGTAATTCGATATCATACTCCGTCCCCATGAGACATTTAGCCAAAGTCTCCAGAATCTCGGAGGTGTGCTGAACTATGTAGTAAGGCAGCCAAAATGCAGGTATCAAGTACCCGTACGAAGTAGGATATCTTAGGGTGTGTACTCACATAAAACCCTGGGAGGAAAACGGCGCCAAGAGTATGGGAGGTCGGGGTTGTCCCGCTGGTATAACGTTGCCCATTCCTACTTTAAACACCACAACCTCGTATGACCTGGATTATATCGTAATATAAATATTGTAACCTAAGATTTACATAAAAGACGGTATGATATACAAGTCCCAACAAACTTTACGATGACTATGGTCACAAGCTGTCGAGTGAACGACCAAAAAGGCCCCTTCTCTCAGTCTCGGATCTCTTCCGACCAAAATCCTTAGGCATTGACTCCCATACCTCCGATATCGCCTCCTCGACATCGCGACAGACCAGCACCGATGAGTCGAGATAGTTTCGCTCAACCCGGTCCGCGTATGTTTTGACGTGGCTGCGGATATAATCCTGGAATCCTAAAAGGTTAAATGCGGCAGGCGCTTGATTGCCTTTCTGCCTCGCTGATGCATTATTTGCCTCGTCCGTTGGCGCCTGACCTTGCACCTCCGCGTCCTGTAGACCAGATACAGTCAGTTTAGGCACAATCTCGAGCTCAGACCCGTATGCCTACTTTGTACACCATTGTAATACGGCCCCCGCGAGTGAGCGCCTCTGCTTTCAGACATTCCTCCAAGCTATCGAGTAGGAGCGCTTCTCCTGAATATCGCAGTGCACCTCGGCCCATTTCATCATGAGCTATCAAGTGAACTATCACCGCCGAAGCTTCCTCTATACTAAGCTGCTCGTTGGACTCAAATGTTTCGAATACTTTGTGTAGAAATTCATCGGTGAGTGAATCGGCAACATTTGCGCCTTGAAGGATGACATGTTTTTGAAAGTCGTTTCTTTTTCCCAGTAACAGGAGCATGGCACCCGCCCTCGACGCCGAGCGCGCCAACTTGAGCGTGAACGCCAACTTGTTAAATCCTAGACACGCAGCCACCGAATTAGTGAGCGCCAAACGTGCCACACGGTACGTACCATGAAGCCAGGTGTCGGAGAACCCCCATTTCAAGCCAATAACAAAACCACTTGGCGGGCCAAGTAACCCTGCCACCAGTCGAGCACGAAGTGAGGCTTGGTGTGTTCTATGATTAAAAAGGCGGATATGCTCCAGGAACCTAGTATGATACTTTCTGGCGGCAGTTTCCTTCTCATGCATGTAAACGCTTTTTACGAGTGTATAACCGTTACGTTTTTCTAGATCAGCCGCGGCAGAATCGGATCCAATGAGCTCGGAACACAATTGCTCAGTATTCCTCGGTAGGAACATTTCGAGTTTCTTCCTGAGCGACGTATATATGGCAACCGCGCAGCCAAAACACCTCGCCCACTATCGCCTGAAACGATTCTTCTCCTATTCTTATAAGCGCATTGACTAGTCCACTAGTTACAGGCTTCGCAGCTAATGGGTCTTGAGGCTTGAGCGTCTGGCACACTCGGAGTACGCTGTATTTCTTTGCTTCTGGAGAGTTGGACAGGGTGTTCATACTGTCGTAGAGCTGGACGCGCAGTTTGTAAAAGCCGAGAGAAGACACCATGCTTTCCAAGTCCACTGAGCGTCTCGCTAGGACCGACAGAACAGCGCAGCAGAAGAAATAGCAATTGTAGCATTGCAGCGTATATCTGCGAGCACGAGGCTGCTTCTGTATCGGGCAGCACACCGCCAGTACGTCCAGTATGTCAAATTCGGAAGGGAAACCGACCTCTACAATTAGGGCCGAAGGCTTGTTGGGAACATCCGGCTTGTCGGGAACATCCGGCTTGCGTTGGACCTTGGGAAACCATTCGATGAGATCGCGCGCTGGGCATCCGGACCGGGTGATCGCATCGGTGTTAGACCCTACCCCTGTTCGTTCGACTCGATAGTATGAGCCGTCAGCAAGGGGTATGACAAGAAACTCGTGGAAGAAGGGGTAATCGAGAGTACGACGATGTTGGATGGCTGAAAAGCGTGTAGTTGACTCGCTCTCTTGCGAACGCTTGAGCTGAGTCTGGTACCATTTCTCGACTGGGCAATTCGAGCCCCGCCAGTCGCGCGCAAACTTCATAACGTGCGTGCCCTCCCGACGGCTGGTTTGAGACGACCACGTTGAGAAACTCCCGAGGGAGTGAGGCGATACGAGAGATGTAATGCGAAGGTCTTTATATGCGCGACGGCGGCGAGAGTATGGTGGGTCCAAGGCCGATGGGTCTGGATTGGTAGTAGCTTCTACAGCTGCAGACATCGCCGGTCCAACCTGGGATAGAATACGGTGTGGGCACGAGAGCGATATCAGAGTAAATTGTTTTGGGGCTGCGTTGCGAGCAATTGGCTGGGGACTAATGTTTAGACAGTCAGGTGAATATCCGAGCTACGAAGGAGGAGTTTGGGTAGTCTCTGGGCACAATCCCATGCCATTTTATGCATTGTCTACTCGTGAGTGCCGGGTATCACGAGGCAGTCATGAGGGAGCAGCGAGGATGCTAACAGCACCAGGCTTCAACGTGTTCAGCGGGCCCATGGGCAATGCCGCCATAGGTCAACACGTTTCACGGTAAGATGGCATATCTCAGAGTGGGGAGTACCTCAGTTCGGCTATACACGCTCTGCATCACGGAAACCTGCAGGTGCTTGGGGCGTCTGAAAATGGCTCACCTGAGCGCTTATAACATAACACAACGCACTTTCCCGCGGATGTTTCAACAAACGGACTGGTGTTTTTGGAGACCTTTAGACACATGATCACCTGTGGGTTCTCCTTCCTGGTAATCTCGGGAATTGAAATGGTTGGCGTTTTAGGTTGAAATTGGAGTACATGATGTTAATAGTCAATCCAAATCTGGATCCTGTTGGGTGGTCACGTGATGTCGGCATCTTCCTCCCCCGAATTTGATATCAATTTTGGTTCTTCGCTCTCACCATGTCCACAGACTCCACACCGCGACCCGATGGACGCAAAACTCTGAAGCGGCCACGAGGACTTTTGGCTTCTAAAAAGAGTACTAGGTCGAGCGCAGAACTTGGACCCAGTTCCAAAAAGCTTCGTGCGGATGATTCGCAGCCGGAGATAGACCAGGAGATGCTCAATGCACAGGATTGGGGCGATCTGAAGGAGTTGTTTGAGAATGCTTTGGATGCATTTTATGGTGGGTAGTGCTTACCCTTGGTCCGAGCAATTAGGTTTTGATTGATCCAAGTCTTGTTGCCTTGAACATTAGGAGAAAGCCCAGCAACTGCGCTCCCACTCATTCGCGGCGTATTGCACGAATGTGCCCGATTAGTATCCGTGCATAAGGACCCATCTATAATTTATTCATCGCTGGAAAGCTCCAAGTCTACCAGCTCAGCCGAGCCAGCCGTAAGTCCCTATCCTCGTTCAATGTTTCCTGCATTAATTTACTACTAAATAGTCCGCTTTTTATACCATCTATGCCTCGGCTTGGTTCCTGATGTCAACTTTCGCTCGAAGAGATTCTTCCATGTTGACAGAAGACGAACCGACTGAGCCTATCACCTATCTTCTATCCGCTTTGGCCGCTTGCGAGGAGGGACAGAAAACGCTGAACACTCGGAATCAGGAGAGGGCATGGGACGTAAGTATATTTTGATAATATTATTCCAGTACTGCATCTCTGAATGCACTTGACGTAGCTCGAGGTGGTGTGGGGTCGAGCCCTCATTGGCGCTGCTCAATCACGGATCGACTCGGAGGAAGATGAGAACGAAGGTGTTACCAATCAACCCTCGAATGGAACTCTACTTATATTCGCCCTAGATATCACCCAACTCGGTGGTCTGAATCCCTCTATCTCGCTGCAGCGAGGAATCGACAGGCTTTTTTATGCTCTGGAGAACCGCTCAGAAAAGCCGCTGGAAGGTGGGGACGATGAAGAAAAACAAACTAGAGACGATCGATTCGCACGTTCATTACTAGATGCTGCGGAAGCTTTACTTGCCGTCGCAGAGTGCTTGCCCACGGATCCTAAAGACGCACAAAGCTCACCTCGAAACTTGAAGCATGAACACCTGCTCGATGCTCGGAAACTCTTTGCACGGATTGTAGACATGTCGACTATTCCGACGAACATTCTCGCACAGGCAGTTTTTGGAGAGGCGCAAGCGTGGCTGGCTATTGGTTCGGCGATTGCTGAGGAGTTGGAGGGCGAGGACGAGGACGAGAATAAGGAGGCCGGTGGGCAAGAGAATTTCCGAACCGAAGCAGTTGATTACCTAAAAACAGGTGAGTTTGACCGTCTTGAACTTTAATGTGAATATGAACCTGATCCGGCCTTCTGGTACCAGCAATTGAGAAATTTGACTCCTTGCGCAAACTATCATCTGGTGCGGGTAGCAAGTCGTATGTAGGCGAGGAAGACCTCAAACCTCTAGTAAGATTATTTTCAACACGAGTGAAAGACCCAACACTTAATATTGTGGTTGCTGTAGCTTCAAGAGGCGTTGGTGACGGTGGCTACCCTCATGCCGGAAGGACCTGAGCAGGATGCAATGTACGCCAGGTATAGAGAGGAGGGCGGTGTGCTGGATGATGGAGATGAGGATGGAGATGAAGAACCTGAGAGCGAAAGTGAAGAATAACTCTCCCCACGAGATTGTACGTGTTGTGGTGTACATAGTTTCTCGGCTTCGAACGCTGCTTTTGAGCAATCTTGATGTATTGATATTTGTGAAGTTTCCTCTACAGCCTCGCTACACCAGCATCGCTTGCCTCGCCGAGGACCCAGATAGCAAAGCTTACCCCTCACATTTGCTTCAGCCCTTGTACAACCCGGTACGCGCCAAACACTTAGGTTTAAGCACGCATATATCGCCCCGGCTGAGTCTGTGGGGTGTGTATGTCGTGAGGCTCTCGTGCTAGCACTCATCTCCAACTGTTCCGTCGCTTTCTCGATCACCAGGGGTAGAAAGATTCCGATGAATAGCGATCTGCTTGATGCCCGTAAACCAAGACCTGCCCATAGGTAGATCGAGAAAAACTCGTTTCTATACCCTCACAAATCTAACCTTGTCGTAGCTGGGTTACGACCGCACTATCGTAAGGCACTGGGGTCCCCCGAGTCCCAAGTCTGGTTCGCTGGTCTTCACCCCTCTGGCCACTCGAAATAAGAACATCCAGGACCGGAACGCAGCCGTCAGATAGCCACGTCTTGGGGGAATCGACAGCATAATCCATCAGAAATAGTCGACCGGGGTCGATCACGTCCCCGTTTCGCCTTTGCCTTCGGCGCTACTCTTGGCGTGCATTTGTTGGCATCCCCATACTTTGTGCTCTTCTGGTCTCGCTTTTCCATTTTTCGACTTATTTTTGGACGTCCCGAGTGGTTTGACTCGAGCTTTGAGGTCTAACTGCACAAAAGGTTGGCGCGAACGCTCAATGTTTACTCTCCTTCGCGGGACAAATAAACTCACGTGACAGAACGACGCCTTTGCTTCGCCGGAGTCCCCGACCACCAGCACAACCAACTGAACAACCCTAAATCTGTCGATTTCGGCCAACGCCAAGACGGAACCAATGGCTTCTCACCGACAGACAAATTAGAATAATTTCTGGGGCACAGCGTGCAAGGCCTAGACCATCGCACATCCAACATCGCCGGCTTGCGGACTTTGGTCAACTGAATGACATTCGGATCTTCGCCTCGCTTAACTCGACCGCAGCGGTAATAGGGGAGCTCTTATTAGGAAATAACTAAAAATAAACTCAGGGGGCGGGGTCTGTTGGGCCAAGAAGCACCACTCAATGCAAAGGGGGATGAACGCTCGCCGACCATCGGACAAGCGGGGTGTAAATGTGCTGCGGAATGTCTCCTATCTTGCAGAGGGCTGGGGTATATAAGACGGGGCTGGGGCGACCGTCGCTCTCCAGCTGCGATCGCCCCAAAGCCCCGGCGGCTCAAGGCATCGTAGCTTGGCGACCTTTGTAAGTTCCTCGTCGTCTATTCGTCCCCTCCTCACTAACTAGCGAATAGGTCGCCGTAGAGGGACCAGCTCTCGTCGAGCTCCCTTGTGTGACGCTCCGAGAGCTGCGACGCGCCTCGATCCGGAGACCGCTGCCACTCTCTACCGCGAGCGCACGCTTATCGAGCCTGGTTGAGGTGCGCGCAGTCTGCGGAGACTGGCCGCGTCGTGGCGACTATCCGCTGCTCTGCAGTTCTGTCGGGTATCTGTCGCGCCTCGATCTGAAGATTACCCGCACCCTCTTCTGTGAGCGCACGTTTATCGAGCAGCCTAGTTGGGGTGTGCGTGGTCTGCAGAGACTGGAGGCGGCACTACTCGACAGCTTCTTTCGAGCAGCGGGTGGGCGCCTTGGTCCCTCGGGTTGTCTTCTGCGGGCCACCAGCTTGTGCCCTTTCTTCTGGGACGCTGCAGTGTTGGCCCCTCAAGACAACCATCTTTACCCAATTTTTTCCTCCCCCTCTCTCTTCGCGAGAGCCTTTTTTCCTTTTCTGTTTTTCCTTTTTTTTTTCCTTTTCTTTTTTTTTCCTTTTTTTTCCCTTTTGCGGCTTGCTCGTTCTTCCAGTGAATGTGTCACCTCCCCAAAATTCGTCCAAAGGTTTCATCCCCGTATGTACTTCATGTTAGTGCCACGCCTATTGTCTCCCACCACTAGACACTCAGTCATCCAATCAGGACTACCGCTAAGTCCAAATGCATCCAGCGAGCATGGTGCCCTGCCCGCGCAGAGGGCATTTCTAGTATATATTTTCAGAAAAAAGGGGGTCGATCACGTGCCCCGAATTCTTTGACGGGATGTATGCGTCACTCGGCTGCAGGGCGCCTGACCGTAATACAGAGGTGCATGAAAATCCAGATAGTTTGGGGGTCGGAAAGGCTCCAGAGCTGTTTAAGGTTCAACATAGCATACGCTGTGAGCACGCAAGTGGGTTATCTACATCTTTATCGAGATACTTGTCCCGACCACCGAGGTCATTTCAGCGATGTGCCTTCTGATCGGTAGAATCTGAGAACCGTTATCATTGATCTGGGCTGAACTCAATCCGCCAAAGTCTTCAACTCGACTACCACTTCAACGACTTGTTCATGTGGGACTCGACGACTCTTGGTGTTGTAGCTGTAGCGCTTGTGCTACTTTACAGGCGCTGGCTCGCACGCCGCTCTTTAGCGCCCCTTCCCCCGAGTCCCAGATCGTATCCTTTGATTGGGAACCTTTTATCTATGCCGTCCAAACATGAACACCTCGGGTACATCGAGATTGGAAAGCAGCTCGGAAGTTGGTCTGATACTTCATTTCACCGGTGCTGTAGCTGATACGAGATGAAGCCAGTCTATTCTCGTTGAACGTGCTCGGGACTGTAGTTGTAGTTTTGAATGATTTCGAGGATGCCGTAAATCTACTGGAGAAGCGATCAGGCATCTACTCTGATCGCCCTCGACTTCCAATGCTGACAGAGCCTTCTTTGTACGTACATCCGGGTTATCTATGTGAAATACTAACGCCTTCGTCTCAGGATGAATTGGAGAGGCGTGGTCAGCTTGTTGCCATACGGAGAGCGAT
>WSLM01000510.1:0-15577 GCA_019677335.1 Ceratobasidium sp. UAMH 11750 | reverse complement strand
ATCTCCACCACAGACCAAACTTCCACCGAAAGCAAGACAATCCCAGACCTCACAGAAATACTATCCCAGGCCAAACTCGCCGTCTCACATCTCTCGGGACGAGACCTCCTCCGCCGCGACTACAAAGAATACGAATTCGGCTCACCCACCACCGGAAACTTTACCCGTGTCGGACTTTCCACCGTCCCGATGAGCCTGGACGACTGGATCGAACGCGACGGGTCCGCTAAATTCTGGACCGACCAAGCTCAGTGGATCTCGGAGCGCAGTCTTACGTTTTCGGGTGTTCTCACGACTTTTCGCACAAAGAAGAAGCAAAAGCATAAACGCGAGATGCTTGTCGTGTTTCCTTCTGCCGAGGGCACCGTTGCGGACGCGCCGACTGGACTGGAGAAAAAGTTGTACGAGAGCATAGAGGCTAATGAAGTGCTGGATGCGCAGAAGAGGGATTTGGAGGGGATCGAAGGTCGGCGAGCTCGTGCTTGGGAGCAGAAGAATAAGAAAGCGACGAGGAAACAGGTTGCGCCTGCTATCAAGGCGATCATCGAGGGAGGTTGGTAGACTGTATTCATTAGCACCCTGATTAGATATTTTGAGACGGATATGGATTTTGTCAGAATTGTTACATCATATAAATATCTCGGTCCTTGTTTATGCTATTACGGATATCATCCCAGAAGCCTGGAATGGCCAACTCGTTAGACATTCCGTCCTCCACGCCCCCTTGCCCCAGGCTGTGACTTTCTCGCCGTCTGCTTTCCCCTCCTCGCAGTCTGCATAGGCCTCTCCCGCCTCTCTACCTCATTCCCGTCACTATCTTCACCATCTTCGCCACTGCTATGCATCCTATAGTCTGGCCGAGTCGACAAGAGCGCAGCAAGTGCCCCATGATGGCCTGAAATCTCGCCTTCCATGAGTTCCCAAAGCCGTACGAGATCTTGCCCTTGAACGTTTATCTTGGCTTGCTGCTTGGCGATTGTCTTCTCTAGATCTGCTACGCGCTCCTCGAGTGAGGCTAAAAGACTCTCCGTTGACGCATATGCCCCAAGATAATTTGCTATTATTATGCCCGTACCTCCGGCTATTTCCGTCTCGTCTCCTTGTTTCGTTTTGGATGCGCGACTCTGGATACCTTGAAGTGAGAACGCATGCCTATGGTTCATGTGGGAGAGGATGTGACATACAGTAGATGCGCTGCTCTCATCTTTGGCGTCGTACAAAGCCAGTTCCTTTGCCACGAGTTCGCGTGTCTCTTTATCCCTGAGAGCACGCTAGGAAATGGGGAACCTTGGATACTCACGAAATAGGTTGGGAGATATAACTCACTTTCAAAACCACTACAAAATCACCTTTCGGCACTGTGGTTGCCATAGTCTTCAAGTGCCGCGCGAGAGGTAGCGAGATCGGGAATACTGGTCACATAGCGTAGGTAAGCCCAACTTATAAGGCAGGTGACAGAAGCAACCAAAGGGTTCGCCACGCGTCCGCCCCCCGCTTTTTGGGTGGAGGCTGGTTAACCCGACTACGCCACGCAAACCACGAGAAACTCGGGACTTGGATTAGCGCTGATGAAAGCCGCAGAGCAAAGCGTAGGTGCCATGACCAAAGGTGATATCGCGTCGGTGAACTGATTTTGTGCACATGTACTCAGCTTTTTTCCTTCACCGGGCCGGGATGGTCGCAAAAGTAAAATGTATGCGTGCGGAAATACAAGTGAACGATAGAAAACACTATCCGTACAGATCAACCAACGTCATTCATCAGCTTACTTCGGGTAAGTCTTGGCGCTGTTATCGGAGTCAGTCGTGTTCAAGCAGGGAACGAAGAAAAATAGCGCATACATGTAGGCCCACAGGTTTTGCGGAGACATGTAAGTCTCAGCGGTGTACGGGATACGATAGTTGGCACGCTCCACGTGAAATGCTAGAAGGAATCAGAATATGAGTGTAAGAATTCTACGTGGGGAACTAAAACACGTACCGAGTGGCTCGGACTAAGTTGTTCTGCCAAGACCATGCGTAGCGCCAGTTGACACGATAGTTGGCATCGACAAGAAGATCCGGCGGGGCAAGAGGGTCCTTGGTATCGCCCATACCACGATGAGTTTCTTGCGTCACGCTGGGAGTATCTAATTCCACTTACATTCTTCAGACCGGCGGGCTTGATCTCTGAATCCAAGTCGGCCCATTCGAGCACCTGGTTTTCAGCCATACCGTTGAAATTCATCGCTTTACCTGGCTATATGCGGTTGTAAGCACGGGTGCTTCAGACTAGAAGATATAGAATTCACGTTTTCGCCAAATGTCGCAACCTTGATCCCAAGTTCCCCGTAAGCCCCGGCGGTGAACCAGGCGCAGGCCGAGGCGCATTCACCGTTTCCAACGATAATGATCTATGGTTTTAGTTAGGCAATGTAGCATGAGAGGGCAAAGTAGGTATACCTTGAATGCTGGGGGGAAAGGCTCGACAGGAAGGTTGGCGTATAGATATCGTGGAAGCGCTGAGAAATAGCGTCTTTGGCCCCATTATGGTGAAGGTAGCTATGACGGAGGATATATCAGCATGACCATCTAACCATCGGATCATTTATGCTCACTAGGCGGCTCTATTTAGTTGTAGTTCGCAGGCTGGGGAGTATCGTTCAAGAAGGCCCAGCAAGTCGGACTGTAAAGCATATTGTGATGACGCCAAACGGATTGAAAAATACCCGGGATAAGATAGGATAATGGTTAGCCCTTACGGGCAGCTACCCCTTTTTTCCATATCCGCTCTCCTAGCGGTGTGCAAGAACTTCATCCTCGCGTGTTTGGGACGGTGTGACCACATGTCTTAATGGATTTTTCAAACAAGCCCCTTAGTATTCCTTTCGCCTAGGGGGTCATAAGAAGGAGCCTCAATGTTGTCTCGTTCATTCGCGCTCTCTCCCCTACTCTATCACATACCACAAATCAAACTCTAGAATGCGACCATTTTTGTTTTTGAGCCTCGTGCCTCTCTTGCCTGCTGCCCTCGCCGGCAGCCGGTTTCCCGTAGTTGATGGGGTGATTGGCGGTATACCTCAGGTCAAATCTTTCGAGGCCAACTCGTTCGCTTCTTACAAGTCCGGAGACAATCTCAACGGTACTATTACCGGCCGCGCAATTATACCCAGAACTCTTCGTTACACGGAGAACTCTGGAGTCTGTGGTATGTCGTTTTATTTTACTCGGTGTTGCTCCTTCGAAGTTAACTTGTGCGGGCAGAGACCACTCCTGGTGTATATCAAGCATCTGGGTATGCCGATCTCACTTCCACTCAAAGCATATGGTAAGTTAGGTGCTCGAATGAATCTCCTGGGCTAATGGCTAATGGACATTCCAGGTTTTGGTTCTTTGCTGCTCGGTCGAACCCCGACACCGCTCCTCTGGCGATTTGGCTTGACGGTATGTTTTCGGTTGTCTAATGGGGAGGTTCAGTTATTAACATAAATATCAACAGGGGGACCTGGTGGCTCCAGCATGGTTGGGTTGTTCCGGGACAATGGACCCTGCCGCATGAACTCCGATAAGGCTACGGTTAGCCATAATCCGTACTCTTGGAATGCGTACGCAAACATGTAAGTTCTGCGATGAAGTGGTAACAATTTGGCGCTAATAGTAGTCCTTTCAAGGTTGTATATTGATCAGCCCGTAGGTGTTGGATACTCTTATGGTACTCAACTGGCCGGGACTTCGCAGGTATGGGTTCAGGTTACTGAAACATGACAACAAAGGCTGAATATATTTTATGGGCTAGGATGCTGCTGTCGATGTGTGGAAAATGCTTCAAATATTCTTCAAAGATCCCAAGTTTAGCAAATATGCCACTCGAGACTTCGGTATTTGGACCCAGTCCTACGGTGGACATTATGGCCCTGCATTTGCGGCTTACTTTTTGTCTCAGAACGCTGCAATTGATGCAGGCACTATTACGGGTGTCAAGATCAACCTGAAGGTTCTGAGCATCGGCAATGGACTTACCGACCCGTACTCGCAATATCCAGGCTACGTTCAATATGCGCAATCGAACCCGTACCAGCCCTTAGTCTCGAAGTCAGTTATCAAGTCCGCGAGCACTTCGCTTTATCAATCAGGCGGTTGTTTGTCCCAAGTAAGCTGTTCGTCGCAAGCGAATCTATCGTGGAATGACTAAAATCTTGGTAGATTGCGAAATGCAACAGTGGCACCGGAAGCAACTCGGATTGCAGTGGTGCCCAGAGATATTGCAACTCGAAGGTCCTTATCCCGTTGTCCGGAAACTATGATAGGTATGACGTGCGGGTCAAGGAACCTAACCCCTACCCATACGATCCTACGAACCTGCTTTCAAGTTCTAGCTTTAAGTGAGTGGGCTAGTATGGGTGTGCGCTTTTGTTTGACCAAATCACGGCAGGTCGAAGATTGGAGCTCAAAGCGAATGGCAGATCCTGAACCAGCAGGTATACAACAATTTCGCTGCCACTGGTGACTGGGTGAGGAACTCGCGCCCGGACTTGGAGAGAGTCGTCAATGCTGGGGTTAGTAGTCTCAGACCAAAGATAACATACAAAAACCGACTGGCGATTGAGTAGGTCCGTGTGCTGCTTTTGGCCGGTGATGCGGATTACCTATGCAACTACATGGGCATTGAGTCAATGGTATGAGTTATATCCGTGCTTGACAGATTCAATGCTTACAAGCTGCCTTAGGTGGATGCTATGCAAACCCAATTTACCTCGCTCTACAAGCAGCAGCGATGGACCAATTGGGCTGTTGCTGGTATTGTGACGGGCATGTACAAGAATGCCGGAACCTTGTCGTACCTTCGAGTGAGCGCTGCTGGTCATGAGGTGAGTAATATCCTGGCCTTGTCAAGTGTTTGTACCTTATTAACCATTGGACCTACAGGTTCCTGCGTACGGCAACGGAAACCTTGCTATTGGCCAGGCAGCACTGGTGTATTTTACGCAAGCAATGCAGGGCAGGCCGGTTTCATCAACATAGTAAATGTATTGGATGTACCCGAGTTATAGAAATGACAAAACCATTCCTTTTATGATGACACAAACGGGAAATTCGAAGGGCGCTTGTTTCGAGGTTTGTGAAACTGTCACTCGACCACCATGGTTCAGATTTATCCAGCTTCTGACGTGTGTCTCAACTTGACCACGACCTCTCCCTCGGAGGCACGACAAGAATTTGCTGCGGTTCTTGAGGTGTAATAACAACCATCGATACCACTGGGCTGATGTTTGTGGACGTCTGGTGCCTTCAAGTTTATGAAATTAGGATAGCTAACACTGAGCAGTGTTAAAATCAATCAA
The DNA here is from genome assembly GCA_019677335.1 of Ceratobasidium sp. UAMH 11750. Classification (NCBI taxonomy): domain Eukaryota; kingdom Fungi; phylum Basidiomycota; class Agaricomycetes; order Cantharellales; family Ceratobasidiaceae; genus Ceratobasidium; species Ceratobasidium sp. UAMH 11750. Next base: position 10,257 of record WSLM01000510.1, on the reverse strand, counting down.
CACGATGTTGTCTTCGACCAATTTGCCACCCTATCTTGTCAGAGTGGAGAATCGCCGGAGACACTTTCGCTGATACGTCAACCTGAGAATCCCGAGTGTATTGGCTCCTTGGAGATCGCCCGGTTCATACTATACAGCATAGGTTCATCGTGACCGGTTATTAGTATGCTAAATCACCCTATTTGACTAGATGCTCAAAGCTCCCCTCCTAAGCGACTGAGGCCTACACTCCTTTCCCACATTGCTCCAGTCCCTTCAGGTTCAGCTTCCAGCAGTGCGCCCTTGGCAGCCGGCGTTCAACCACCGACAGGGCTATCCATGGTGCAAGCCACTACCCCTGCCTCGCCAACACCGACAGCTATTGCAGTCAGCTCTAGTTCCGAGGTTGAAGAGACTTCGGTTGTGTTGTCCCATGTGCTGAATCTCTCTGAGGTTGACGAACCAGCTAGTCTCCCTACTGCTCAGTCGGAGGCCGGTCCTGATCCTAGTACAACAGTGATTCAACCGTAATTCTCAACCCAGCTGGGGCGGTTTTATCGACCCTTTTGCAGATAATTACTCAATTTAGGCCTTCATTGTTTCTCTTCTGTTCCTAATCCCTATGTTGCTATCTGAGAGCACAGCTGTTATCCCTTGAGATTCGATCCTACCGCGCACCATCATTCACAATTTGACTTTGCATTTTCTAAGCTACCTCCTACTATACGTAATACCCATACAATTTTGCACTTTCTTTAATCATATAATCATTTTCATGCGCACGGAGTCTAGATTGCAGTGCATATATGCAGTAACAGGCCACAAGTGTCAACCGTATCAGGTCAGGTGATTTTATGGTCATGTGACCTTTTTTGGTACGTCATGTGACTTTGTTGTCACGGCTTCTTCACTTCAATCACCATTCACCACCCCTCCTGAGCGCTGCTTTGGTCCGTTCCAGACATGTGTTTGGATAGATCTTTGCAGTTATTGGAGTTTCTCGACCACCACTCTCTTACTTGTCTGGCGCAGCCTCTCCTCGCTGGGTCAAAATTCTGGCGTTGATGTTTTGTAAGTCTGATTACCGAGGTTGAGCCGCTTAAGAGTATTAGTACTGACCCGCTTTCTCTTAGCCCCATGATAAGGGTTCTGACTCTCGTCATGTCCTCCGTTGGAGCCAAATGGGCACCTCAACCAGGAAAACTCGAGAACCCGGCAGGGACAGATCTATATAAATCGTCTCCGGCGGGGTCGATTCCAAATCCACCCGGATACCAAGCCTGATTTCGCAAATGGGACAAGGACAGCGTATGAACTATGCGGCCTGCGGTCTCCGTTCTCAAGCACCGACGCACTCATCACGCCGAGCCAGACATCATCGACATTTCCCACAGCGGATCTGACACACCTGTCGTTTTTCAACTGGGCAGCAACGTGCCTGTTCCCCCCGCCGAGTCCGTTCCTGGGTCTTTCGTCGAGTCTGTTGTTGGGCCTGCTGCTGGGTCGGTGGGTCGGTGGTCGGTTCTGTGCACTGAGGAAGCGTCGAACAGCGCCGGGCGACGTTGAGCAAGTCATTCGGGTTGATTCACCTGGTCGCGAAGGTGTCCAAACTCGAGCGCAGGTCATTTGGGTCGGTTCTCGTGCCAGCATATCTGCCCCCGGTCGTCGAGTCATCCGCATTCATTTGCGCTCGCTCGTGCTATAGTCCTTCGCCCCCGCATCCGCGCTTGTCCGCCCACGCCCGCTCTCCCGCTCGCTGGCCCGTTCGTTTACCGCGACATCGCGGTGCATGCGGTCCCACCCGCACGGCTCACTCGCCCGACCTCGACCTCGGCCCGCTACGTCTCGTGCCCGCTCCCGCCGTTATACGCCACTGCCCCGTTGACCGCCCTTGGCCTTGTCCGAACTCGCTCGCCCGCGTTCACGCCCGTGCTTGCCAACCCGCCTCCACACTCCTGTGCCGGGCGTGCTCGTCGCCCTGGCGCCGGCTCGACGATTACATCCACTCACGACGCCCGTACTGGCTTGCCCGGCCGCTCATCTGGCCTCTGCCTGGCGCGGGCGTGCCGTCTTGCTCGTCCTGGCTTGTGCGCCTTCTCTTATGCTCAACGCCGTGTCTCGCTCGCCAACGGCCCTGGCCGTGCCGCGCCCGCATTCACGACGCCACTCCCACCATCCACCCTGCCCACCCGCGCTCTTACGACCGACCGACCGAGACGCTCGTCTCGCCCTGTTTAGGATCCAACCACCACACGCGGCCCCTTCATCCGCGTCAGGTTAGCCCCCATCCCCCATTAGAACCCCGCCGCCTATCATTTATCTCGCCCTCGTTTTCGTCGGCTCTCGCGTTCCCGCACTCGTGCTTGCACCCGTTCCTGCTCTGCTCGCACCCGCCCGCCCGCTCAGTCCGTTACCCACGCGTTCGTCCCCCCGTCATCGCGTCGCGACCCGCTCATGCCTAGCCTCCCGCGGTCCTAGGTCCGCTCGGCCGCGCACGCGCCTTCTCCGTCCTTTCGCAGAATGCTTCGCGCACACATGCCTATGCTCGCCAACCCACCTCCGCGCTCCTGTCCTGGGCGCGCTTGTTGCTCCCGCCTACACGCAGCAAGGCCAAGCCCAACTTTGGGCTCGGGCTCGGCCGACCGGGGGGTCAGCACCCGTTTGTGTACCCGCACTCAAGCTCGACCAGGAACGCCCGTCTTGCACAATGGCACACTCAATCCTAGCGCCGGCTCGCATGCCCGGCTTCGGAGAGGTTCCACCTGACCCATTGCCTATTGTGCTCCAGCCGATTAAGTACATGATTTGTGTACTCTGCCGTGCCCATTTGACGGCGCCAAACTTGAACGACCTACTACTTCCCAGCTCGTGGTTGTCGACTGGCGGGCCCCTGCCTCGTCGGATGGCAACATGATCCTTACTAGCCCATCTTGCCACCTGTACTCAGCGCCGCCTTGGAAGCTAGAAAGTGGCGAGAGTGTGCTGTAGTTCAGAGCTCGTAGCTCAACGACGCATAGTTCCGAGAGTGCTAGGACTCGGACATTTCGATAGCGACCCTGTTACCCACTGAATCGGGAGCATTCAGGGCAGGCGCTCATGTCCAGGGGTATCGGGTCTCGTAGTCGCCTAGTGCGGTGCTTTGTTGAGATTTGTTGATGAGTACGAAACGCTTAAAATCCGGATAATCGCTCGCGTTCCTCGTGCAACGCTTGCTGCGCTCCCCTCTCCTTCACCTTTTGACTTCGTTCTCCCCGCACTCATTCATACCACTATGCGTGCCTCTTTCGCACTCCTCGCCCTCGTTGCCGTTGTTCCGGCCGGTTCCATCCACAGGCGTCAGCTCCCCGTCTGCACCATGCGTGAGTATCCCGCCATCCAGTCGACGGCACTCGTCTAACCTGTTTTTCCAGAGTGCATGGCTACTGCTGACTGGAGGCTGTGACCCTACCGATAACACTTGCATGTGCAAAAACTCCGCGTTTGTCACCTCGACCTACGAGTGCGTTCAAAGCCCTGCACCGACCCGGACGAGCTCAAGGCTGCTATCGACGGTGCTCGTGTCCTCTGCGCGGCTGCTGGTGTCAGTTTGACCGAGACTGTCCCTGCTGCGACTGATCCCACGCCCACGGCGACCGAGTCTGCCCCCGAAGTGACTTGGGCCGCCGCGACTTCTCCTGCGGCCTCTGCTTCGTATGTGTCATTTTTTCACATTGACTTGTATGTTGGCTGATTCCGGTGCTAGTACGCCTGCTGGTTCTTCGTCGGCTCCTGCTTCTGTTACGGGCTCCGCGTCGTCTGCTAGCCGTACGTCGGCTGCTTCGAGTCGACCCGCCGGGTACGTGTTCATTCCACGTCAATAGTGTTCATTCGGCTCATCTCCCTTTTCCAGTGCCTCTTCGTCCGCGGCTGCATCGTTCTCTGGCTCGACCGCCCCCAACGGTGCCGTCGGTCCTGCTGGCGTTTCCGGCATGGTTGGTGTCTTCCCCGCCGTCGCTGGGACCGTATTTGCGCTCTAAACATCCTCTACTCTTGCGCGATCTTGTACCCCTCGCCTTGTACCCCGTCTGCGGGATATTTTGATTTCGTTTTTCAGCTGGTTGTTTAGTTTATCTTCAGACTTTCGGCGTTGTATCGTTTTCGTAGTGGCGATATATCAGGTGTTTTTTACCGGACTATTTTTAAGTGGCATGGCTATCGTCGATAAGGCGATCACGTGGGCGTGAAGTGGTCGCCAAATTTATTCTTGTACTGATGGGAGGACCTATTCAAACATATATGGACGAGAAGCCCAGAAATCGTCCTTGATAATGTCGACGTGCATGATGCGTACGATGGTTGGCGGCGGGCGTTGTTTCTTTCTTGAACTCCGTTTGAGAGTTGCTGCCGTGGCTGTTGGGTCTTGGGCAGCTGTCTCGGCCTCGGCTCCGGGCTGACCTTGGGGGCTTGTGTCTTGAACCCCAATCGCCGCATCATGGATTGGATTCGTTACCTGTACCACCTGATACCGGTCAGTAAATGTTCCGGGACAACATACCCCACACACCTCCCGCACTAGGACACTTCCTTTCTTGAACCGCTCAGGCAAAGCGTTATAGTTGACCCCAAAGTCTTGAAACAAGATTTCGTGCTTGCCTTTGGATAGCGTACCCTGTTATTATCCCAAATTAACATAATTGATTGGCAGCGAGTTGATCCTGATTCGCGTACCTTGAGCCTTGTTTCCGCCTCGCGGGCTGTCATCCCGCCCTGCTGGACTAGGGCCCAAAATGTTGTGTTATATAGGTTGTTGATGTGTGCTATGGTTATCGAGTGAGGATTCATTTCGCGGGTGGTTTGGGTTGGGTTGGGGGCTTACTGTCCGCTTGGCGCCATGCAAAGTAATCCCTCACTTCTTGTTTCCCGGGGTAAAGGACGACTCGTCCGTCGAATGAAGGCGGGTAGGTGAGTGTAGTATCTGGGAAGAATGTCTTCCAGTGGAGCACATAGGCTGAGGTGAAGAGCGATGTGAGCATCGAGACGATCTTGCTATTCTACGGGTGTTTCTAAGTTTTGTCGTATACGCATAGACTCAGAGGATAAACCATTACCTTTGACGCCTATTATAGAGTTGGCATGATTTTTTGAAAAGGAAACTACGAGGGGGTCAGTGGAGATACAGATGGCAATAGGATACGTAGCATACCTGAACTCGTCGCTCTCCCCAAATGCAAGTATGATATCCGGATACTCTTCCATGAGAGTCTGAGCCGCCTTGTCCATGAGGCAGAGCGCACGTTCGTCGTTGGGTTTTTGGAATCCGTGTGCATCTGAGAACCTGTATGCAAGGCGTTCGTTTGTTCCAGGTCGGTATATGCGGGGGTAGGGGAACATACTTGTGAAAGGCGTGCCCATCTATGCGAAGAACGATGTATGTGTTTGGGAGAAGGGGATCAGGGAGTTCGAATGATCGTACGTAGGCGAAGCGTGAGTTTGCCATAGCCGATTGGGATGGCGGCTTTAGTCTAGTGTATGCTACAGCCCGATTGCAGTGAGGCTTGGGGTAGCATCGGGAAATTGGCCAGAAAGTTCCAAGCGAAAGAAACCTACCACCCAACCCCGTGATCGATTCCGTGGCGCTTGAAACACGTTGTAACGGCATTGCAACTGCATTGCAATCGCTTACAACCAATTGGGCAGTTGGGTGGTCGGTTTCCAACGATTACAAACCCCAAAAATTTGATGGACAATCCCCCGATGTATTCTTTTCAGATGTAAAGTCTCCTGTCCTCAAATAACAGAATAACAGAATACAACAGAATGAAGGTCAAGGTCCAGGTTAATTTAGTATACCGAGACGAGGCCCAGAACTTTCAATTATTCAGGTGTCGATCCTGCGTTGTCGTGGTCGGGGATGACTCTGATCCAACAACCGCCAGGCGCCTATTTTCCATCACCCCGGATTTCAAACTCGACTTCCACCGGGTCCGAAATCGATCACCGAAACCACACTTCTCCCGCACTTTGTTTTGTCCAAATGAGATAAAACGATTTCACGTTGATAGAAGTTGAGGAACTAGCGCGGTGCACATGCCAGCTCCACGTCTTCTCAGTTTCTTACGTTGAGGGGATCGGCGGCCGCGCGCTTTGTGCTTTTGTCTCTCGCTAAGAGCTTGTTATCCTTCGGCTCAATGTTTGGATACAAAGGACGTCGGGTTCATTTGATCGTTAGTGGCTGGGTTTTTCCGTGAAGGGGAATTATCTTGACAGGAATGCGCGATCGGACCTGGCAGGAACGTGTTGTGCCTTTTTGGCGGAACGCGGTTGTATGTCGGTGCAGCGTTGGCTCCAAGTTCCGTGCGCTGGATTCGCATTCGTTCCGTTCCTGGTGATTGCATCTACGATGTATCTGCTGTGCACAACCACCTTTGCCTTATCTATGGGCTCCCTTTACCTCGACCACTACCGCGACCGCCTCCTCGTCCAATATGAGCCCCTCTCTGCGTTTTTAGTGAATAATAAACAACTGTTTCTTGCCGACGTTTCTTCTAATCAGGGCGAGAGCTGGACCATCGTCATGGGTAACGAAGCTGGAGGCAAGTCCTCTTTCTCTCCGCCACTACTCTTACAAATGTACCCTAGACCTCGATTCATGCGTGAGTGCCATCGCGCATTCATACCATCTACCACACTAGACAACACCCGCACCATCGCCCTTATCTAAACGCCTCGTGCCGACCTGGCTCTCCGCCCGAGAACCTCCTCGCATTTCAACTCGCCCACCTCGACCCAAACCACAACGACCTCCTCACCCTCGACGATATCACATCTTCCACGCCGCTCTCCAATCTTCGTACCTCGTTTGCACTCATAGACCACAACCGCCTATTGCCCAAGTTTATCACCAAAGGCGCTGATCGTGTGACTGCAATATTCGGCCACCACGAAGACGAAAAGCAACATACCAACGCCAACCCAAGGATCATTGGTACAACCGGCTCGTGCGCATCTATTATTGGGAGTCACTTTCAAGGTCGATTCCCGTCCAACGAGGCGATTACAGACGTCGCTTCACTCTTGCTCTCTGCCATCCTCATCGATACCAATGGACTCAAGAAGAAAGAAGATGGTGGAAAGGCGGACGCTACAGACCTCGCCTCCAGCAAATCCCTCTACCCACTCTCCCGATTCGGTACCATATCCACCACAGACCAATCTTCCACCGAAAGCAAGACAATCCCAGACCTCACAGAAATCCTATCCCAGGCCAAGCTAGCCGTCTCACACCTCTCGGGACGAGACCTCCTCCGCCGCGACTACAAAGAATACGAATTCGGCTCGCCCACCACCGGGAACTTTACTCGGACTCTCTACCGTCCCTATGAGCCTGGACGACTGGATCGAACGCGATGGGTCCGCTAAATTCTGGTCTGACCAAGCTCAATGGATCTCAGAGCGCAGTCTCACGTTTTCGGGTGTGCTCACGACTTTTCGCACAAAGAAGAAGCAAAAGCATAAACGCGAGATGCTTGTGGTGTTTCCTTCTGCCGAGGGGGCGGTTTCGGACACCCCAACCGGACTCGAGAAGAAACTGTATGAGAGTATAGAGGCTAACGAAGTGCTGGATGCGCAGAGGAGGGATTTGGAGGGGATTGAAGGTCGGCGAGCTCGTGCTTGGGAGCAGAAGAACAAGAAAGCGACGAGGAAGCAGGTTGCGCCTGCTATCAAGGCGATTATCGAGGGGGGTTGGTAGACTGTATTCATTAATACCCTAATTAGATATTTTGAGACGGATATGGAATTTGTCAGAGTTGTTACATCATATAAATAGCTCGGTCCTTGAGATATTACTAGCCCATGAGAAGCCTGTAATGGCCAGGTCTCCCCAAATCGTCAGCTATTCCGTCCTCCACGCCCCCTTGCCCCAGGTTGAGATTTTCTTGCCGTCTGCTTTCCCCTCCTCGCAGTCTGCATAGGCCTCTCCCGCCTCTCTACCTCGTTCTCATCACTGTCTTCACCATCTTCGCCACTGCTGTGCATCCTATAGTCTGGATGAGTCGACAAGAGAGCAGCAAGTGCCCCATGATGCCCGGAAATCTCGCCTTCCATGAGTTCCCAAAGGCGTATGAGATCTTGCCCTTGGGCGTTTATCTTGGCCTGCTGCTTGGCAATTGTCCTCTCCAAATCTGCTACGCGCTCCTCGAGTGAGGCTGAAAGGCTCTCTGTTGACGTCACGCATATGCCCTAAGATAACTTGTTACTATGCACGTACCCCTCACTATTTCCGTCTCGTCTCCTTGTTTTGTTTTGGATGCGCGACTCTGGATACCTTGAGGTGAGAACGCATGCCTATGGTTCATGCGGGAGAGGATGTGACATACAGTAGACGCATTGCCCCCATCCTTGGTATCATACAAATTCAGCTCCTTTGCTACGAGTTCGCGTGTCTCTTTATCCCTGAGAGCGCGCTAGGAAATGGAGAACGTCAGACACTCGCGAAATAGATTAGAAGATATAACCCACCTTCAAAACTACTACAAAATCACCCTTTGGTATAGTGGTCGTCATAGTCTTCAAGTGCCGCACGAGACGTAAGGAGATCGAGAATCAGTTACATAGCGTGGTAAGCCCAACTTATAAGGCAGGTGACAGAAGCAACCAAAGGGTCTACCACGTGAACCACGGGAAACTCAAGACTTGGATCAGCGCTAATGAAAGCTGCAGAGCAAAGCGTAGGTGCCATGACTGAAAGGTTGTACCGTGTTGGTAAACTCCTTTTTTTTCACATGTACTGAGCTTTTTTCCTTCACCGGGCCGGGATGAACGCAAAAGTGAAATATATACATGCGGAAATACAACCGAAAGATACAAACGAAGGGAAGCAACATTGTCTGTTCGGATCAACTAGTACGGATCAACCAACGTCATTTGCCGGCTTACTTCAGGTAAGTCTTGGCGCTATTATTGGAGTCGGTCGCGTTCAAGCAAGGAATGAAGAAAATAGCGCATACATGTAGGTCCCAGTGGTGTACGGGATACGGTAGTTGGCGCGCTCCACGTGGAACGCTAGGAAGAAGCAAAAGGTTAGTGTAATAGCTCTACGAGAGGACATAAACCCATACCGAGTGGCTCGGTCTTGTTCTGCTAGGACTACGCGTAGCGGGAGTTGACGCGGTAGTTGGCACTGACGAGAAGGTCCGGCGGGGCAAGAGGGTCTTTGGTATCGCCCATACGACGATGAGTTTCTTGTGTCACGCTGGGAGTACCTAATTCCGCTTACATTCTTCAGACCGGCGGTCTTGATCTCTAAATCCAAATCCACCCATTCGAGCACCTGGTTCCTAGCCACACCATTGAAATTCATCGCCTCACCTGGCTATATGCGGCTATAAGCGTGGGTTCCCTAGACTAGAAGATGTAGGTCTGACGTTTCCACTAAATGTTGCAACCTTGATCCCAAGTTTCTCGTAAGCCTCGGCGGTGAACCATGCGCAGGTCGAGGCGCATTCACCGTTTCCAGCGACAATAATCTATGGTTTTCGTTAGGCAATGCGGCATGAGAGGGCAAAGTAGGTATACCTTGGATGCTGGGAGGAAAGGCTCGGCAGGAAGGTTGACGTCGTATGGCGTACAGATATCGTGGAAATGCTGAGAAATAGTGTCTTTGGCCCCATTTATGGTGAAGGTAGCTATGACGGAAGATATATCAGTACAACCATCTAACCATCGGATCATTTATGTTCACTAGGCGGCTCCATGTAGTCATAGTTCAACCGCAGGCTGGGGAGTATCGTTCAAGAAGGCCCAACTAGTCGGACTGTAAAACATATTGCGGTGACGCCAAACGGGTTTGAAAATACCCGAGGATAGGATGGGATAATGGTTAGCCCTTACTACGGGCAGCTATCCAGTGACGCCAAACGGATTTAAAAACACCAGAGGATAAGATAGGGTAATGGTTAGCCCTTACGGGCAGCTATCCACTTTTTGCCATATCCGCTCTCCTAGCGGTGTGCAAGAACTTCATCCTCGCGTGTTCGGGACGGTGTGATCACATGTCTTAATGGATTTTGCAAACAAGCCCCTTAGTATTCCTTCCGCCTAGTGGGTCATAAGAAGGAGCCTCAATGTTGTCTTGTTCATTCGCGCTCTCTCCCCTACTCTATCGCATGCCACAAATCAAACTCTAGAATACGACCATTTTTGTTTGTGAGCCTCGTGCCTCTCTTGCCTGCTGCCCTCGCCGGCAGCCGGTTTCCCGTAGTCGATGGGGTGATTGGTGATGTACCTCGGGTCAAATCT
>WSLM01000509.1:0-15577 GCA_019677335.1 Ceratobasidium sp. UAMH 11750 | reverse complement strand
GGGGTTTACCTCATCATCGGGGCTTTCGACTTTGCCTTTGCTTTTGGTCTAATCAACTTTATGGGTGCGGCGCACGTCGCCAGGTTCACAGCATCCGCGAAAGCATACATTGCCGATTATATCCCCGAGATGCCGTGGTCTCGCGCCGAGAGCCCCGAGGACGCTGATAGGGACCGGGCGGGATTTGGAGATGGGAGTTTGTATGCCATGATCGTTTTGGCGTGGACGGTGCACAAGACGCTGTTCTTGCCGCTAAGAGTCGGGTTGACTGCCGCCTTGACGCCGAGACTTGTGGTCTGGCTGAGGCAGCGGGGTTGGGCGGGTTCAGATGGAGCGAGGAGGGCTGCAGATCACTATAAACGGAGGGTGAAGGATTTCAAGGATAGGGAACGAGGGGATTAACGGACGAAATAGATCAAGGAATGGCGGCCAAGTTCTTCGTGAGTACATTACTTGGCAGATGTGCACGTCCGCCATGACCAACAATACCTTAGATCCAACAAATAACTTATATTTAGACAGATGTCTTATCCCCTCTCAGCACAAACCAGGATTCCTTAACGGGAACCCGCTTCCCACCGTGAAGCCTAGCACTTATCTTCATTGTCACTGCAGTTACCACGTAGTGTACACAATTTCGCCCCTTAATCCCACAAGAGTGAATCAGGAAGGAACTTCATCCTCTGTTTCCGACGAGATAAGTTCCAATTCATGTTAAAGCAACAAGTCACGTACTGTTCAAAATGCCCTCGTTCACGAGTTCCTCGGGCTTGGGGCGTGACTGCAACGCGTGGTCAAGTTTGTCCTGGAGCTGGGCACGCTGCAGACGCTCTTGGGTCGCTTGAAGAGCTGGTGCTGCCGTCGAGCCTGTTACATACGACTGGTTACACCGCTAGAAGCCACATAGAAAACAAAGTATTCACCTTTGAGGATGTTACGATCAACTAGTTCTTTCTTGTCCGGTCGCTCCTTCAGACTCTTCTCGAGCTACATACATAACGTTTGGCGTCTTGCGCTTCGCATCATCAGCATTCGTTGCAGTTTACCTTGAGCTTAGCCTCGGCTGTAGTAGGCGAAAGCGGCGTCTCGTCGGGCTTGGTCTCAGGTGTAGACGTTTCGTCAGTCTTGCTTTCCAACCCAGGAACGACGGACTTGACTGGAATTAACCAGAAGACCAAAGTCAGGGGAAGTAAGGAGAATATATCAACAGTGAACGTTCACCTGCGTCAATTACTGCGGCTGTTCGATTTAGTAGGCTACGGTTAAACTCGAATCGCACGCCTCGTGTGCTTTCACTTACCCATGATGTACGGATGGTGAGGATGGTGGCTTTCGTTCGTTGTGGGGTAGTATTGCCAATGGCCACAGGACGATCACCCGGTCAGGTCACGTGTGATGTTTCACATTAGGCCCTTCTATTTGACCTCTAAGAAAATCACTCAGATAACTATACCTGGTTTTGAGCATACTAAACTGGCTGGTCGGCTGTTTTTCTATCGTAAAAACTCCTGAACTGGCTCATTTTGGTCCAACGCATCCACCAAAGTTCGAACTACTCGCTCTTGCTTGGGGATCTCACCAGGTGATCACAGCTCGTTATACTTGTCTCCCGCCGGTGATTTACTGCTTGAAGTTACCTGAACATTCTCCAAGTTTGGGGAAATCTTAACCTGACAACCGTCAGGAAGTATTACATACCGCGCGTCTCCACTTTTGACACACAAGTCTACTGGCGCCACTGCATAACATTTGCGTTCTAGGAACCTTTGTGAGCTGATCAGAGTCCTGCCATCATCTCAGCTAGACATCACGCTACTCCTGGGAGCCTCACAAAACTCAGATTCGTCAAAATGCGGAGAGTAGATCTGATCCAAAACGCTGAAAGCTCTCTCTGCAGGGCTAGCTCCAGTCCACCAGAGCCTTCATTTCCAACCCTTTTCCATGCAGGACTATGTTACCTAAATCTAGAGGTTTTCTTGTATTGCTAGAGTATCACTTAGGCCACGAGTTTCCTCCCTGGTGTCGGTGTTGCTCGCGGCTATTGTGGCGATCTCTCCTCGATTGATGCTTCCAAGCGCCCCACTAGTATAACTTATATTTAACTGAACTAAATTTGTCCTGGGGCTTGCTCAAGGTATAACCGAACGTGTATTGCTAGCACGACATACCGCAACTTTCAGCGGATTTGGATGGCACATCCAGTAACAAGGTCGAAGCCAACGGTTCAATAGCAAGCCAGGGCTCCTCAAGAGCCCCCCTTGTCTTAACACTGAGTGAGTGTGCCGAACCGTGTATCGCAAAATGCGCTATACCGTACCTCACCAACCCAATCTTTATTACACAAGAAACTTGTATAGGTATAATGCAAACGAGCCAAGAAACGGGTTGGTTGGAACCCTGTATATTCGTCCGGTATCAGGATGAGATTGCTGTTGGCCCCACCCTTTACGTGCATTGAAGCGATCCGACGAGCCAAAGCAATCATAAATCGAGCTGCTAATACCGCATACACCGACCCATCAATATTTAAATCGAGCTACTAGCAGTGTCCCAGGGCACCCAGATTGTCCAGCTCGATCACAAACAGACAACTGAGCACTACAACTAGTGCTACATGAAGTCGAGTTCAAATAGTCTCTTTCTAGTTCGGGATGTCGATTCCACGATACAGCCTGATTTGCTGCTTAAAACGTTGGATCTGTCCAGGCGTGAACTGCAAGAGGTTGAATACCAGTTAAAACCGACAGTTCAAGAAAACTCACCCCAGTCAGACATGAATCATAGGAATAATCCATGTAATTGTGGATCCTGGTGGCACCAAAACGGTTAGGAGATTGTTTTGCGTATTTCGATGCTACTTACGGGTCTGGCCCATTTCCCGGACAGGTGTCTTTCTTCGCGGGGCACCCAGATGTTGGAGTCCTCTCTGGTGGCGTATCCTTGACGAAATCTCCGTCACCAGTGCATGAATCGCCTTGGAAGGGATGGTATAAACCAAGCCAGTGCCCGAGCTCGTGTGTGAGAGTCTTTCCTTGGTTGAAGTTTGGGTATGTGCCGCCTGGCAAGGTCGCATACTGAATTACAACACCATCATCTGTCTTGTTGGCTTCGTAGGCAGACGGGAATGTCGAGTAGCCGAGCAACCCTTTGCCAGGGCCACCTTTGAAGCCAACAGTATAGACGTTGAGGTCGGCAGGGCCACCCTTGCGAAGAAGCTGCTTCATCGCAGTGTTCGTAGGTAGTCGAGGGGCAACGTATTTGAACCACGTTCTACCATACCGACCGTCACATATTTAGTTTTGAATGCACCTACTGGTCATGTATGCGGGTGTGCTTACTCGTTGGTCGTTCGATCTATACTGGCAAGCTCGAGAGAAAGGCCTGACTTGGCATAGTGCGAGTTGGTCGCCTTGATTGAAGCGTTGATTTGCGAGTCGGGGATGTTTCCGTCGGCGAGAGCTAAAAGGAAGAACAGGTCAACCTGGTTGTTCTCGCACAAGTCGCTGGCCACTTACTTTTGCTAGCCATAATAACATGCCAGTACACTTTCACCTTACCCTTGGAGGTAGCCTGCTTCTGAGCTGCGGAGAGCTTCGCCGCCGCAAAGTGGGATTCGGCAGCTTGGACGAAAGCTGGGCTACGCACGAGCAACGCGGCATCAGTGGAAGTCAAGGCAGCATCATGAATTAACCAAACCTAGCCTCGAAGCCGCAGCCTCGCGGAGTCGGTTCGGCCCGCTTGTCGGGTACCAATGCCGCAAGGCTCGGACTTAATATTGCCAGGAAAAGAAAGAGCGATAATACGACCATGGTGGGGCGGGTAGCGAGAAGACGTAGTAGAACTCAACAATCAGGTGGGCTTATAGCGCCCAGCGAAAGCGTGGATACCTGGCGGGTACCGCAATTGTATGCACGCGTGACCGCTATCGCCGTACATTGGACGGCCGACCGCGTGGAGCACAGCAACCCACATACAAAGCGTTACTTCCCTGAGCACAGTCTTGCGCCAAAGACGCCGAACACCCTAATTTGGGATATGCGAATGCGTCGGGTGCCTGTAGGCGGTGTTTCGGGGCGTTGTACCCTGGTATAGTACTACCTGTTTGGCCTGCTGGTTATTTGTAGCCCACAGGGCTATGCTAGACTATTGGTATTCTCTTTAGGGGAATGGGTCATAGCGAACACATTGTGTTGTACAATTAACTGCGCGACGGGTCAAGCTTTCTAAATCTCAAATGAACGATCAAGGCGGAGCCTTATGTGTGTTTCGGCATTATAGAGAAAAAAAGAGAAAACCGCGAGAGAAAAAGCCGTTAACAAGATTAGTATAGTAGGTGAGAAGGAAAACATCTTAGCTGAGAGGACCTTATGAAGAGACACAAAAACCGCGCCAAGGGCGGGAGCAGAAGCGGAAGAGAACAAGCACTGTGCAACTATATTACTGTACCTACGTCCAGTTAATGAAGTGAGAGAAACGGAAAGCGCGACGTATGTAGTCGAAGAGAGCAGGAGACGCAGTGGCGTCAGAAAGGAGAAAGGAGACACTCAGGTAGTCAATAATTAATGTCCTATTCGTCAAAGCATCTAAACGGGTATTCCCCGATAGCATGCGAGCTGCTTCCGGAGGCGCTCGATTTGACCACGAGTGAATTGATTCATACAGTCGTCGTCCGTATAGTCCATGAAGTTGCGAACACTGTATATTGCGGTGAGTGACTGGTTGAATTCTGCATAGGTAAGGCACACGTACGGGTCGACGCCTCCACCAGGGCAGGTGTCGCGGCCAGTCGGACAGCCGAACGCGGCCATAGCCTCGGGAGGAGTATCGTTGACGTAGTCGCCGGGAGATTCACAGCCACCCTGGAAGGTATGCCAGAGGCCAACCCAGTGGCCAGTCTCGTGAGTGAGAGTCCTGCCGAGGTTGTAATATGGAGTCGAACCACCGGGGACGGTAGAGTACAGGATAACGACGCCGTCGTCCTTGGGGTTGCCCTTGTACGAGGAGGGGAAGGTGGCATAGCCGATGTAAGCGGTGCCGGGACCGGATACGAAACCAACAGTATAAACGTTAAGATCCGCCGCACCGCCTTTGCGGAGGGCCGTCTTCATGGCTGTTTGCTCGGGCGTCTCTGGGCCAACCTTGTTGAACCAGTCGCTGAATAGGGCGAAGAATGTTAGGGAACGACACGGGGAATAAAAGCATTACGCTTACGCGTTCTTGGTTCTGGTAGTGCCTTTGTGAATGAAAGAAATACCGCTCTTGGCGTAGTCTTTCTGTAGGACAGAGATGGAATCTTTAATCTGGGAGTCGGGAATATATCCACCGGCCAGAGCTGTGAAGACGAAAAAAGTTAGTCTCTGGATGTATGTTGACCATGGGATTTTCACTAACTTTTGTTTGCGTAAACGACATGCCAGTATACCTTGATTTCCGCTGCATAATCCCCTGGCTTGGCAGACTGGGCGATCTTGCTAGCAGCAGCAAAGTTAGACTCGGCCGCAGCGATGAACTCGGCGCTGAACTGCTAGTCAGCACGAGCCGAGCGAGCAATAAGCTTGAACGCCTAAATCTACCTCGGGTTAAATCCACAAGTCCTTCGGGCAGTCGTGTTCCGGGAAGGGACGGCCAGCGCCGAGCCTACACCAAGAGCAAAGGCAAACAGGGCAGAAAAGAGCATCACGGATATTGGAATGGCTCGAGTGGGCCGATGAGCGAGTGAGTGGGATCATGGAACAATTATATGGTCCCAGCACTCAACTCTGCATGGAAGCCCGTTGAGAGACAGCGCCAAGCCGGGGTACGACAAGGCTCGTAAATTTAGCAGTGTGGGGAAAGTTTGAGTGTGCCTGAGTAGCACGTGACCCGACCGTTTTTCGGAATAAGCGCCGGACACAAGCAGACTCACTGGTGATATTGAGCATCCCTGTTGGCTGATTAGTGGCACTTCCTCCATAGACTGTGATCTAACTGCGTCTTCCGTCGGTATGCAGCACACGTCTTGGCTATCTTTGTGTATATCATATCTACGCGGGCACGGTCTCGCACTGAAGGTACTCGGAATCATACTTTAGATGCGGTGAATTTGTTGGCGATATGCAGGCCGCCTGGCTGAGTTGCACTTTTTTGCTCATAGTGTGCAGCCAGGTTTACACTAATCCGGGTTATATGCGCTCTTTAAATTCCATCCAGGAAAAAATCTTAGCATACCGCTTTGCCAACTGAGCTCTCCAAACTCTCTCAATTTAAACGGATAATTCGTAAATACTATGATATTCGCCAGCGCCTCTAAGCTTATAGGCCCCGGTAGGTTACAAGCTGCATGTGAAGGCGCAAGGCCTGACCAGGGGTAAATTCAGTCCTGCAAGCGTCGTTCGTGTAGTCCATGAAGTTATGGATTCTGAATATCGAACCAGTGAGTAATTGTTTAACTCAACAAGGCGAGGAGCACGTACGGGTCGACGCCTGGCTGAACGCAGCTATCACTGCCGGCCGTTGGACATCCATACACAGGAAAGGCTTCTGCAGGGGTGTCATCGACAGAGTCGCCGGTAGTGGAGCATCCGCCCTCGAAGGTGTGGTACAGGCCAACCCAGTGACCAATTTCATGAGTGAGGACCCTTCCTAGATTGTTGGGCGCAGCCGAGCCGCCAGGGACAGTGGTGTGCACGATGACGGCGCCATCGTTCTGGGGAGAGCTCTCGTATGACCAGGGGCAGGTGGCATAACCAAGGAGCGGCTGTCCACCGCGATCGACTATAGAGCCGACAGTATAAACGTTAAGATCAGCCGCACCGCCTTTGCCGAGTTCCTTCTTCATGGCGGTCTGTTTGGACTTGTCGGGGCCTGAAGCGGCAAGGTCGAACCAATTGCTAAATGGGCGAAGAACGTCGGACAACGATTCACGCAAGAATCAAATGGCTAATACTTACGGGTTTACTGTCCTGGTGGTATTTTTAAGGGTGAACGAAACATTACTCTTTGCAAAGTCCTTGTTCAGAACATCGATGGAATCGGCAATCTTCTTGTCAGAGATGTTTCCACCAGCCTCAGCTGCAAAAGTTGTAAAGATCAACATAAAAAACCGCAGCCAATGTACACCGAAAGACTAACCGTTGTTCTTAGAGATGACGTGCCAATAAACGTTAATATTCCTCACTACGTTGGCCTTCACCTCGGGAAGGGCTTTACGAGCAAAGTCAGACTCGGCCGCAGCGATGAACTCGGGACTGCAATCCAAGTCAGCGCGAGTCGAGTGGCAAATGGCAAAAGTCACCTTGGGTTAGACCCGCAGGCCATTCTGGTGGTCATATTCTGGAAAGGAACAGCCAGAGCTGAGCCCACGCCAAGAGCAAAGACAGAGAGCAGAAAAGAGCATTGTGGATATGGGTGGTTCCCAGAAAGCTTCGAGTAGACCGATGAGTGAGAGAGCTGGGATATGAGGCGCATATATATACCCAATGCTCAGCACCGTGAAATGACCGAGGCTAGCATTCTTTTAATCTACGTCTCGCAGTGCTTCTGCCGCATCCTCTGCAACGTCAAGTCCATGCTGCAAGTTCGGTTGCTCGAGAGCGAGTGTCATTGGAACGGACCTCGTGGCTAGTTGCCGTCAAGAATAATTTGCTTTATGCGCCTTAAGACGGCAATCGTCAATACGGGAGAGTCCTCTCATAACGGCGTTGACGGCGAGTCAAGGTGGCGAAGCGCGGATCGAGTTGGCTTAGACAGCAACCGAGACAGCTTGCCATGGCTAGGCGTGACATTGAAACGAGTGTGAGCGCATAGCACGCCGAGCTGGAAGCGAAGCGAGTAAATTGGGAGCGGAGATACGTGCAAAGGAGGGCGGAGGACGAGAGTAGGAAAACACATGGACCGTGCATCTTAGCGTGTGAACCATCTGTAGGGTTCGGAGAGGTCGGTAAGTAATTCGGTAGGGCCAAGTGTCTCCCATCTGTCGAGTATCGGCGGTGCTTCCACCATGGGCCGCCCTGGGAGCAAGTAACCTAAATTCGTTTTCTGAAGCAGTATGCACCTTGGTCATCTCTGTCGTTTATGCAATAGTATCGGAGTCTCCTGAGCCGCTTGTAGATTCAGCCATGTTCGTTATCTCGGGGTTCGTTGGGTTGTGTAGAACATGTGCACGCCTAGTCTAGTCAGTTGGAGTTATCCGAGTAATACTGCCAGGCAATGGTATGAGCCAAGTCCATATCATTGACAGCATCATGTGCACCGGGTGAAATATACAGGACAAGCTATGCCAAGCAAAGTTGTGACGATTCGATAAGTTTCCCATCGCATCTCGCTCTGGTCGCTTTCAGAGTGATTAATAGCACAGCAAGCCCCAGGTAGCTGGAGATCCGCAGGTGCGCAAGTCAAACGAGAAAAAACTACCGGCGTTCAGAAATAGCCTTTTCCGTTGTCTGTAAGACAATATAGATTTTGGGAGTAGGGTAATCTCGGAGCAGGCGAGTTCATGGAGCGACAAGGTCGCAAAGTCATGTGACCACGATTGGTTTGTCAGATCGCCAAACTTGTACTAGTACAATGCGTATCTCGATTCTCATTTCTCAGGTCTCGAAAGCGCATAGTGCAAAAACCTTAAGATTATTTTTTCACCGGTGCATCTCAAGGGTACAAGTATAAGCCAGTAAAGCCGACAGCATACATACCCCCTTGATTTTGGGTACTTTAAACATTGATATTGCGGTAGGTAGAGATCTGGCTCTTGACGCGCGTAATCTGGCCAGCGGTGAACTGGTTCATGCACGAGTCATACGAGTAGTCCATGTAGTTGTGGATCCTAGCCATGGGATTTAATTAAATTTCCTTGAGATAGGTTTTGAATTACGTACGGGTCAACGCCTCCACCAGAGCAAGTGTCGCGGCCAGTCGGGCATCCAGACGCGGGAGAAGCTTCTGGGGGAGTATCGCTGACGGAGTCGCCGGAGGCGGAGCAGCCGCCCTGGAAGGTATGGTAGAGACCGAGCCAGTGACCGACCTCGTGAGTGAGGGTCTTGCCCTCGTTGTAGTTGGCAGTCGTGCCACCGGGGACGGAAGAGTATAAGATGACAACGCCATCATCTTTGGGGGCGCCCGAGTACGAAGAGGGGAAAGTGGCATAGCCGAGGAGACCAGCGCCCGAGCCGGAATTGAAACCGACGGTGTAGACGTTAAGGTCAGCCGCACCACCCTTGCGCAACTGGTTTTTCATGGTGGTCTGTGCAGATGTGCTAGGGCCGACGGTATTGAACCAGTTGCTAGTTAAGATAGGTGTCAGAGAGTGATTCATGGGGAGGAGGAACACGGCCTACGCGTTGGACGTCCTATCAGTGCCTGCGAGATTGAAACTAATGCCCGAGCCGGCGTAGTGCTGGTTCATTGCACTGATGGAGCTGGTGATCTGTGAGTCAGGGATGTATCCACCGCTTACAGCTGTCGGCATTATAATAAGTCAGTAGAAAGCTATAGCCAATGTACGAACGCGGACTAACAGGTACTCGAGTAGATAACATGCCAGTACACCTGGATGGTGGCCGCAAACGTGCCAGCGCCGGCCTTGGGGGACACCTTGTTGGCAGCAAAGTGGGCCTCAGCCGCAGCAACAAACGCATTGCTGATGCAGTCGGTCAGAGCGGGTTGAGGCAATAGTCTCAAGTAACCAAACTCACCTGGGGGTAAAACCACAAGTCCTTCCGATAGTCGCATTTTGGAAAGGGGCGGCCAAAGCCGAGCCTACACCGAGGACGAGCACAGAGAGAGTAGAGAAGAACATGGTTGTTTGTAGGAGTACCTCGAGTAGACCGATGAGTAGGATGGCGAATCTCAAGCAGAATATATACTAGCGCAAGCACCCAAAGCCGCAGCACGACGGACGTGAGCATGTGTGCGCGCAGACGTCTCTAGTATCGGTCAGCTGCTCTCGTGCGCACTCGATGTCGCAGTGCACATGGTGCTAGCATAGTCGGCCAAGCAGTTGCGTCTCATGAGAAGTGGAACTGCCAAAGGATAGCCCTTGTAATCCTGGTGAGCATACACGGTCCACACAAAACCCGGTGGGTGCCAAGCCGCATAGCGAAGGACTCATGTGTTGCTTATCGTGGAGAGCTTCGCGCCAGCGTTGGCTTCGCCCTAATCGGTAACCAGAGCCGCCTTGGCATAGCGATAATAGGAGTAGAAGAGTGCCAAGACAACACGCTTAATACGTTATGTTAGGCATGGATGATGGTGGTAGCCCTTAAGAGGCGACTGAGCGAAGCGTCTGGGCACATGACCACGTGCAGCCACGGCGCTTGCCGCCAGTTGCACCTGCTACTCACTTCCACATCACTTTTGCATGCGTCTGAGTGTCGCTCGTAGCATGGCTTCCAATCCAGCGAACATTCTTATCGCACGCAGCAGCCGTTCGTCTAATACCCTGACCGCCCTCGTTCCGACCGAGACCCACGCGGCAGCGTCCGCCATCTTTCCCCGTTCGTCCTCTAGCCCTCCATGGTTGCTCGAAGAAGCAGGGGTTGAAGATATAGACGAGCTTGAAATATCGGATGATAACGGAGATACAGAACCAATCGATGTTGACATTACATTTCGGTGGGTTCAATATCTCGTTCAATTGATGTTGTTTAGTCAGACTAATAGCTCTACCTGACCCTTTACAGGCGTGATGCTAGCTATGTTGGTACTGTCAAGATCATTGTTGAAGCTACAACCTTCTGGTGAGTTATGTCCCTGGACGTTTGGTCAGTCCAAGACTAACTCCACCAGGGCTCACAAGGACATCTTGATGTTTGCCTCCCCGTTCTTCGAGGCCGTACTTAGCGGAAAGTAAGTACCGAGTAACTTACGGAGGCACATACACTTGACTACTCAAACCCGACCAGTTGGGCAGAAACCTCTGTCAACAGAAACCGCACGTCATGTTCATCAATCATCACGATTTCCCAACCTCCCTCCCAACCCTCATCCACGTTCAAATCGCATAAAGCGTCAGCTTCGTCCTCGGCAGAACCCGGGCCGGACGAGCCAGACTCTGACTGTATTCGTGTGACGGACGTTGATACCGACTTGAGCAGTGCAGACGAAAGCGAGGGAGAGATCGCGCGAAATAGGGAGAAGGAACGAGCAGAATGCTTGCAGAAACTACAAGGAGGGGGCGAGGGTACTTGTTATTTGGCTTTAACCCGGAACACGCTTAACCGTTGGCATAGCCACTACACAACCCAATCGACACTCGCGATCAAAAACAGCACCAGAGCTCTCCAGGACCAGCAAAAGACGGTCGAAACCTCTTCCAGACGCCGTGATACAGCTCAAAGAAGAAAAGGTATGCCGTATCTCGAATTTCTCGTTGAAATGAATAAACAAACGCAACTGCGTTACTAGGCTGGGATATTTCACGATTTTTTGAAGTTTGTATACCCACAGTAAGTCCATTCCTACGCGTAAATATACGGGTAACTTACAATTGAGCCCAGTCTGGACTGCACAGTTGCATGGTATGTTCGGTTACTCATCAGCCTCCTGCCCCATTCACTTACCCGATACTTAGGAATAACGTCGAAGGACTGTAAGTAAAACTCCGTATTCCCCCTGGTACCTTATATAACTTTCTCCGTACCAGAATGAACATATCGCACAAACTGGTCGTTCCCTCCCTCCAATCAGCATGTCTTCAGTTTCTCCTCACCCACGCAGCAGGGAAACCCATCAAAGCCATGCGGATCGCAGAACTGTTTGAACATGAAGAACTCTATCGGGAAAGCAGCAGATTTGTGCTAGATAATCCAGGTGAGACTTTAAGCCTTGCCCAAGTAGACTAATTCCAAGTTCATCCCAATAGGTGGATGGTAAGCTCATCCAAGCGATGCTTGAGAATACCTTGACAAGGTTTGTACAGGTCCGAAGCCGAGTTATCGACCCTCTCGCAAGAGACCCTTTTAAAACTCGAAAAGCGCCGGAACTGGTTCTTGGAGCGCGTACTCAAGCTTGGGCTTGTTCCTATTGGCAGAGACTACCAATGCGTATGTCACCTACCGCATTCATCAAGTAACGAGCTAACTTGGGGGGTACGAACTAGTGCCCGACATGTCCAGACCCGGCAACATGTGCACGCTTGCTTGAAGAAAAGTGGAGGCAAGGATATCACGCCTTGTTCAGATTTGGTATGTACCCGCATGCCCGCACATACCGCCCTCAGCTTAGGTGGCACACGCTTCTAAAGGACCAGCCCAGCCATCTATGGTTTTCCGATATCTACGCTCCCTGGAGGGGGTAAGTCCTCCGCTCATGTTAACACACTTGGCGTGCCAAACCAGTGCCAAAGCATGGGTTGCTACTTGTGAGTCTGCTTTTAACCACTGTCTCGTTTCCGGCTCTAAACCGAGATTTCAAGTATTCGACAGAATGTTTTCACTTGGACTCAGGTGCGTAGCCCCAATAAACCAAGGTGATACGCCAATAACCGCATATTTCTCCATCTCAGAGGATCCAACGAAAACGCCACTCTAGGCGGGCGAGTCACAACAGGCCAAACTGGGCCGCGTCGCCACTTTTTGTTTTGCACTCTTCACCCAGAAAAGGAAAAGAAGGGCAGGACCACGTCGCGAGATATCACCAGCGCCCTCGCAGGAACGAGCTCTGCTTGAACGGCCGTTGCGTTGCAGCTACCTACTCTATTTATCTCGCTTAGTTGGTTTGGTTTACTGTATTTCAATCATAGATATCGTCGTTAATATGTATGGCAGCGTTTTTATTGTCGTGGGGTTGTGAACCGCCAGGAGAAGCAAGCCGCCTTACCGAATCGACGGAAGTATCTTGGACCCTCCGTAGGCTGTCATTGTATGCGTGGGTGCATATACTAGATGTCTACGAATCATGGTTGTAAAAGGGGTAGTGTGGTATCAGGAACTAGGCAAAACTCTGTGCGATTTTTAGTGCCACATCAAGCTGATTCTGACGTCTCGTTTGGGAGTTTGCAGACAACCAATCGCTTGGCTGTGTTACCTACAATAACACAATGACAGTAAGTCCATACTCAACCCATATAAATGCGGGAATACGTACCATGAACGTAAAGGGTATCTTTGTACACTGTTGCGGTGGTTGCGAGTGAACCCAGCATGGCTCCATCCTCCTCGAATATCTTCAGGTACTGTGAGTCAACCAGCAGCACGCCTAGCTGTTTGAAATTCACTCCATACCTTTTCGACCTTGTATTTCTCTCCAAAGTATCCACTGTTGCCGGTATTAGCCGATATCTTCAATACCGAGGCGGCTGACGGGATGTCTGGGTTTTTCAACGAGTTTGAGAAATAATGGAAGAGCTTAGGGAACGCTGCGGCAATAATTGAACCGTCAGCAGATAGTGCTAGGTTATCCATTGGCATTCCTTGATTACACATGTCAGCTACGAATGCGCGAGACAAAGAAAAATACACTTGCCAACATTTACAACTTCCGTCGGCACCAACGTCTTATCGGCCTGCTGCTCGTGAACCGTGATATACGCTCCGAAAGTACTCGCTACCCAAACACTGCCGTCGCTGGCCTAAACAAAAAAGGCTAATTAATTCCCATATTCAGCTACAAGTTTCAAACAGGAGACTTACCCGAACTATTCCGTTGCTCCCATATAGCTTGTCAGCCGCAATCTTACATCCCTCATGGACATGACAATATCCGACCGTGCTAGATTTGACACCCAAGATCATATACACTTGCCTCATCTAAAATCCCACCATCAGATCAATTGGATAAAATTCGACTGGAATATATGCTCACCAGCCCAACCTTCACATGATGATCATTCGTAAACCAAAACTCTTCTCCGTTTGAACCCCCAATCACATCGTTGGGCGTGATAATCACAGACGAATCCTGCACAGTCCTCACCCACTCGATCCAACTAGCGCCAACCCGCGTCTTGAAAACCTCCACCACCGAATCCGCTCCGACTTTCCTCGCATCGACATGTGGATCCACAGGCGTCCGATGATTCACAACATACACCCACAACATATCCGGATTTCGGTTATCCGGGACTACGTCCATGCCGTGCACGTTTAGCCCACGTGGCTCATGCGAGAACCCACGAACATCGAGTTGTGTGATGGAGCGCGAGAGGGGATCGTACGTTGCGATATAGTCTTGGGCGGTCTTGGCGCGTACAGCTGATGCGTTCAAAGCTTCCATCGCGGGTGTCCAGTCTATGCGAGACCATGGGGATGATGCGCAGGCGAGGTATACCAGGCCGGAAGGATGGATTACAAGTTCTATTCGGTACAATTCAGCGAGCGGGTTTGTTTTCGATAATGGTACCCACTTTCACAAGCTTGAAGACCTAACGTCAAAGCCCCTTTAGAGATACGGTTCTTCCGCAAAGAACTCAATTACATACCTTCTACCGTCTCGCATCTCTCGGTATTCAGAGGCTGAACAGTCCGATATGCGCCTCCGAGTTCCAAGACCGGGACAACCCACAGCTTGTAAAACACGCCCAACACAACCACCGAGATCGTAAACAGAGAAACGGCTGTGGAGGGCATGTTCGTGGTCGCTGAAACGAGAAAAACCCATTGCCATCGCATCACCGGGTATTAGTGCACCTAGACCGGCATGTTCCTGATTCAGCACACGTGATGCTAATGGTTCCCCAACTAGACTTTCTTGGCCCTGGCTGGTAAGATGCGCGCCTAGTGATCGTGAGTAGGCGGGGGACACGCAACATGCGACGTATCGATTCCAAGATGCGCCGAATCCCGCATATATACGACTGAAACAACAAATGAGCGGCAGAGTACAATTACTCAACAACTACAGCCGGCATACTATAACATACGCAAAACCAAGAGCTTCCAAGAAACTGTCAAAAAGTCCAACACAAAAAGTCTCACACCGACCATGTCCTAGAACCATCTAGCAAACGCAACCACCGCCCCCACTACGACCAAGCCCAAACTAGCCTCGATTGCACCAGCCCCATTCGACTTGCCCGACCCCTTGCCCGTGCCGCCCGTCGTATTATCGTCAGGATCGTTCGGGTCCGCACCAGTCGGCCCCCCATCATCGGTCGGCCCGCCCTTGGCGATCAGCCCTGCAGCGAGACCCGAGTCTGACAACGGCTGGTCCCAGAAGAACCACAGTCGAGCAGGATACTGCGCGTCCTTGGACGCGAGGAACGCGGCGTATTTGCCATCTGGATCGCCGAATTTCACAGCGACAGCCGCGATCTAAATATAGATCAAGGCACGGGTTGGTTTCAACTGGACAAGGGGGACAAATTAGAATTGGGGACCTGCCTGCGGGAAGAGCTCGCTGGCAGCTTCGCCCGGTCCTGGCATAAAGCCCATCGCGTAGTTTGCGGCGGCCTGGATTCCGGCGCCCGAGGCCGCCTTGGCATTCCAGCCGTCATAGCCGACATATTCAGCGAGGCGGGCGCTAGTCTATAAGCGTTTAGTTAGCGCTTCAGCCCACTAATAAACCAAAACGGGACGTACAACCATGGCGCAGAGGTTGTACCCCCTGTAATGATAAGGATGTGTGCGTGCGCTTTCCTTCGGCTGCAAAGCGGTCAGATGTGCAT